>JAUMHE010000072.1:6113453-6125417 GCA_032359235.1 Enteromius mattozi
ATATACTGTAAAACATTACTTTGGTGTAAAGCTGCTTTGCAATGATATGTATCATGAAAAGCGCTATACAAATAAATCTAAATTGAATTGAATTGAATTATCAATGCTGATTTATTTGTTTGTTTATTATCTGCAATATTTTTTTTCAGGATTCCTTGATAAAAATAAAATTCAAAATAACAGCAATTATTTGAATAAATAAATAAATAGAAATATTTTGTCTTTACTGTCACTTTTGATCAATAGTGTGTCAAATGTGTCTTTGATTTAATTTAATCTTACTAACCCCAAAGTTAAAACTAATTGCAAATGACTGAAGAATATAAATATGCAAAATCAGTTAAAAAATGTGTTTAATTCAAGGCATATCATAGCTGACAAATAAAAATGGGGCTGTGTCCTTTCATGTGACAGCAAAAATGTAGAAAGAAAATCTTAACATACAAATAACATGGGGAAAAAAGTATCTTTATTCTTAGAGTTACAAATAGCATGAGAGAAGTTTATCTGAGGTTCATCACTGACCAAGATGGAGTCGGAGGGAGCCTGGAGGAGCTGGTGGCATGAGACAAGGAAGCATTGGCCAAGGTGAATGAGTCAAAGGGGAGAGTCCAGGACTCAGTGGCTGGAGGAAGAGACGGGATCCTCCAACTACGAGGTAGCTAGTTACTGGAAGGCTTTGGCATGCTGAGGGTGAGCTGAAGGACTTACAGGAGCCAGCCAGGGCTCAAGGCAGAAGAGGAGAGAGGCTGGGAGAAATTCTCCACAAGGCTGGAGACGAAGAGCTGGCCGATGAAGGAGAGCTGGGCAGAACCAGCAGGGTCTCAGAGGGTTCATGACTGGATGGAACTTGTGGGGATAAGAGAAGCAAAAGATCCTCATTTACATAGTCAAAAATGTCCAGTGGCAGTTCACCTTTAGCAGTTGGTGTGTGGGTGTGGTCCTTATCAGCTCACTCAATTTCAAAAACTCCAACAGCTACACGTTGCTGGTCAGACCTCTCAACATGTTCTGGCTCAGAGGCAAAATATGGCTCAGTCGGTCTATCTGGCAATGGCTCCTCTGACGCAGCGGCTCTGGCTCTCCATCTAGGGTGGGTGAGCATGATGGCTGGCTGGGCTCTGGAACTGGAGCGGGGATGGCTGGGTCTTCATCCACATATTTGACAGTGAATGACAAAAAAAGCCAGCACCCACTCAGCAAAACTCCCTTGAGGATGTTCTATGGGCAGGCATGCCTTCAGCCGCTCACTGAGTCATAAAAATGCAAAATGGGTATAGGGTAACACACGCCAGATCCAAAAAGTCCCTTCTGTGGTCCTCGAGGGAGCAATCCCACTCCTCCAGCAAAAGGGTGTTGGACAGCTGGTAAGTCCAAACCTAATATTCATTTTGAGGGTTATGTATTCTGTTGTAAAATCAAATCACACGACGAAGGACTAGAGACCAAAAACAAAGTCCTTTAATTCCACAAAGAGAAGACTGAAGAACACAGAAGCAAACAAAAAAACAATACAGAACAAAGAACCAGGAGAGAACTCAGGACTAAAATACAAGGAACGTAATCAACAGGAACCGAAACGGGTGTAACAAATAGTAACTAAAGACATCAATAAGAACTAAGGCAGGAAATCATATAACTCACCATAGAAATCTATTGGAGGGAAAATACTAACAAAGGAAAACCAAACAGAAACATACATACATGTGACAATATCGTATTGTTAGCTTAGCAACATTCCAACATATCTATTTTAAGTGACTCCCATGCACGAGATGCAGTCTTTGTGTTTTTGTGGCTCTAAATCAAACGCAAGGTCTTATTTCAGTTAGGATGCTGCTTTAGATTGCAGCTGCCTAGGCAGCACACATCAAGACAGGATTTGGCACATAGCTAGAGACATCAGTGTCACCAGAATCAGGCCTGGAGGGAGACATGAGGACTCCACACCAAAGCTGGCTTCATTACGGTACATCTGTCACCGTGGCAACAGGGGGTTGTTGTCAGCAGTGATGAAGTAAGGACTTGAGGAAGGCAGTTTAAATACTTCAACATGCCTGTCATAGTACCGCAGGCCAAGGGAACACGAGAAGTCCATTATCACACACTCTCCTGCTCTCCGATTCTCTGGTACAGGGTGCTAAACATGTCTGTAGAGAAATGTTCTCAAGATTACACCACGGAAAGACTCTCACTGGCTAAAACATTTAACAACACAGTCATTTGGCTTTTATAAATAATGCCATGTTTCATTTTCTCCTGGATTGTTCCAGGTTGAGCCATCAAACAGTGCTGTAAAATTCACAGTACATGACACATTCCCATCAGGCAGCAGTTTTGAAATGCGTGAAATAACCCTCCAAAATTTACTTGTTTTCACTTAAAAGGCTATAAATGAATGAGACAATGATACAACGAGACAATGACAATAAGTTTTGCCCAAAAGAAAAGTCTAACATTATTTACTCACATGTCATGTTGTTCTTAAAATAATCATTCCCTTTCCTTGTAAAAGAAGAAATTTAGCAGAATTTTCATACCACTCTTGTCTATTAAAACTAAAATGTATTATGTATTTTCATCATTAAATTTGAGAACCTGGGAAGATCTTCAGTATAATGACATTTCATCCACTTTGTCATAACTGACTTTTTTATCTCATCATTTGTCCTTATATTCAGCTCAATTCAAAGTTTATTTGTATAGCACTTTTCTTGATACAAATTGTTGCAAATCAGCTTTTGTTATACATTAAAAACTTCATTAAAACATTAAAAAGTCTACATTTTCTACGTAAAAAGTTTCTACATTATATTTAGGAGGAGCTTATCAGTGGTGATTGTCAAGCTGATGTCCATATCATGCAGTTAGCTAATGACATGTAATCAATCAGATGGCGAATTCTATTAACAGCAGTGATTATGTTGTGATCAAACTTTAAGCAAAAAGCAAGGCTCAAAGTTTGGTAGTTTTGTATGTTGCTTCGGGTTTGACATCAGCTGAGGCCCTCTCAGGGCTGGCATCATCTCTTCTCAGGTTATCTCAGACCTTTGTAAGGGCTGGATGTAGACAGAAGCTTCTGTAATTCCTAGTTACCTTGGGATGTCAATCCCGTGGCAGGAACACAGAAGCAAATAGAAACAACTTTGGCTGCTGTTCCAACCAATCAAAAAAAAAATTATAATGTGCATTTTATCAGATATAACGGAATTAAAAGGTTAGGAGATACATTATGTGAATGCTTGACTACAGAGATTTCTCTTAAGTCTAAATTTAAACAGAGACAGTGTGTCTGAACCCTGAACATGAAAGGCATTTTGATGCTATACCCAAACATTCTTCGCATACCATCATTGATGACGTGCATGATGTCTTCTGACAAGACATAAGGTGCTATAAGCGTAAACAAACAATGGGTAACAAACAGCTTGTTTGCCCTGTCTTGTCATCAGAAAACCTGACAATGGACACACATCTGGGCGGCATGAAGAGGACGGTGTGGATTGTCAAAGAGAACTGAGGTAAAATAGTTTTTATGTTCAAGTAAAACTATCAATGAGATGCATGCATAATTTACCAAACCTTGTCATTTCAATCCTGTATAAGTTTCTTTCTTCGAAGACAAAGAATGATAGAAATGTCTGTTTTGTTTTGTACAACACATTAAAGTACGGTAGTACCATGGTCATCAAAAGTGGTTAACAACATTTTTCCTTCTTCAAAATATTCTCTTTTGTGTTTCACAGAGGAAAAGCATACAAAAAGACTCAGTTTTGACAATGTAAACGAATAAATGCATATTAATTCAGAACAAAATAAGAGCAAGTAACTCATGACAGAATTAAAATTTTTGGGTGAACTATACATTTAAGGTCATTCTTGACAGCCTTCCCATTTATATTATAAATACTCATTTAATTCTCTAATTCAGTCCAGCCGGAATAAAACATGATAGCAGACAGTGAATTATCTCATTACTGGTGTGTCCTTAGTGGGATGGAGGTCTTTCTTTGAGAGTGTGTAACATAATGGCTGGACTCAATCAAGTGCCTATAGACTCAGGTGCACTGAGTCAGCACTTCACAAGGAGAGCTCTTCATGATAGAGCCAACCAATCGCCTTTGATACCTCTGCACTCTCTGAGTGTAATGACTGCTCAGATGGAGAGTTTAAAGAATGCTCCTTTAAGTAGGTGGGAAATAAATATCCAATCTAGAGAGTGAGGAGTGTCAGGTGGAACGTGAGTGGGGACCAGGAATACTGCATGTTTGCTGGCTAAGGACAGACCGGGGCCAGAATGCATAGATCGCTTTTATTAACATGATGTATCTTCATGAAGTCTCGCCGTTTCGCATTAAATGACAGCTCTGATTATATGCGAAGGGGATTACGCAAGATAAAAGCTCTCAAAATCAAATAGCACCTGAAAGAAGGGCACTGACCCTAATCTCATCTGCTATAACATCCACTTACTGCTCAGTATGCACAGTCACACGACTAGCGGTATGGATTTTTCAGTTATTCTTTCTGCAGGGTACAGTAGGTGGTGACAGAGAGGTTCCTGAATTATTCATTTTACTGATTCATTATACTGCATCTGAAATCGCATACTTCCCGATATAGTACACAAAAAATTGTATGTGAAAAGAGTCTGTCCAAATTCATGGTATTCATAAAACAAAAAGTACTGCCCACCACCCCAAAGACCCACCCCTTGTTGCAATGTCTGACAAGCCATGTCGTTCTCACGCCACACATCATGTTCTCGAAAAATACAAAGAAGCTGCTGACCCCACAATGGCAGACAAGACAGGGCAGGTCACTTCAGGTATGCAGCATAATGTCAGGTTTTACATTTTTTAATTTTGTAAGAAATGTTAATAGTAAATACTGTTTTGTGGCTCTTTGTGTTGTGACACTATGGCCCACTTTATTTCAAGCAGCACATGAGCCAAACATCACTTCACCTTTTACTAGTTATAGCATGAAATAAACATAAATGAACAACAGAAGGTATCTTGTTTCAACCATGGAAAGATTATAACACACGCTATATTTTCAAGTTCAAATCCACCAATGTTAATCTTGTCTTGCTTGTTCGTTGGACAAAAATGTTATATTAATGATATGCCAACGTAATGATATGTCGGATCTCTTATCAATCACACTGCCTACAAAGGGTCAATTTGTCAATGACAACATGGTGAATGTAGTATGGCCCAGATTACATTCACACTATAGTAGAACACATTTTTAGTGGCTAAGAAGTACCTACTCAGAGAGTTCGGACACACCTTAATTCATTCAGGAACAAATCAAGTGACTGTTTTGTGTGAACCACTGAATCATTCACTAAAATAATTCTTTAAGGAATGTATTCCTGTGTTTCTGAACAAATCAGTTGAATGAATGATTCAGTGACACACTCATAAAGACAAAACATTACTTCAATTACATTCACTGAAAACACTCCTCTGAGAACTCCTCTAATGTTTGTTCCTCGAAGATTAAACACCTCCTTCTTTGGCTTTGTTTGGAAACACATTCACTGGCAAAGCGAAAGTACACTTAGTAACTGGAAATATTATGTCTACAATATAAGTTATTTTTTTACTAAACTGCTGTATAAAAGCAATTTCACACTCACAACCGTTTTGCAGTATCATCATTATGACTGTTGACCAGCACTGACAATAATTGGAACAATTTTCTATGTACCTCAATTTGCATCTGTGAATGCATCATTACCAAGACCTGAATGGTAATTAATGTGTTGAGTGAGTGAAGAAAAGTTCTCTTTGATGACAAGCCTGAATGTTTTATAAAACACACAAAACACATTTCCCCTTGTGCATCATTACACTATAACTCTACCTTCTATGTATTACCAGCACATAAAGCCTTCTCTCTGCCTCTTCTCAGCTCACAATAACAATCCCTTTAGTTAGTTTTCACATGCCATCACCATCTTTATCCTGTGTTATGTCTGTGCATCTACCATGACTTGTAGCTTTTAAAATACCATAGGGATCTCCTCACAGGCTCTCCACGCTCAATCAGCAGAGCAAATATGCCGTGATACTCGTCGAGCTAAAACTAACCCCACCGCTGTCACTGATGATTCACTAACAAAAGCATACTTGTGAAATGCAGTTTTTCACCTTGTGCATATATTAATGTGAATACAGCATGAGGGGTGGGGTGTCTAAGCAATGCTTGATTTTTAAGTGGAGAAGGTCAACGGGCCACAGACAAAAGGAAGAATTTGTGTGAGTGAAGTGACTCAGCACACTGAAAGGCCGAGAAGAATAGTAAGGTAAACTAGGTAGCCTACTTGTATCATGTCCTCTATTTTTCATTCTGGTTCTCTCAGTTCTGTCAAGCTTGCACAAACACAGGTGCTGCTTAAATAATATGCAGAGAGCAAATGCCAAGGTGCACGTGGCATTTACAGGATCTCAGAAGTTGGCAAAGAAAATGATGCAGGGTGTTTCTCTTATATCAGAAAAATAATCACAATTTTAATGTTTTGCAATATAGTATTTTAATCTGCCTCAATGGGTATATTTATTTATATAATAAATATTAAATATAAATAAATTGCATTTATTACAATTTCTTAGAAAAAAAATATAAACATAATATAACCATAAAAAACATTTTAAATTTTAGTGCATTAATGATTTATGATATTTGTTCAATAAATAAATGCTACCTTGCAAAATATATGTAAATGGAATTTTGTTAGAAATGCAGTGTGAAAATTCTTCAAAGAAATTCTCCTTTACTGGCTCAGTATAAAACAACAGGGTGAATAAATAATATCAATTATTTTTTGGGGTAAACTGAATTGTCCTTTTAAGGGACAGATAGAGGTCAGTCTCAAAGAGGTTCTGTTACTGTGACTGAAAAGTGAATTTTACAAATTCTGGATCTAATTCATTTATTAAGACCATTAGAGTTTATGAGGCTGTGGACTGTAACTTACAGTTTATTACTTTCAAATCCTGTATAATAAAAATGACATATTCAGTTACAGTGCATTTCAGATAACTTAATGGCAGAAAATTGGAACATAAATCTACAAAAAAGAAGTCTGAACTCTTTTATTCTGTATTTAATGGTTTCAGAGCCTACATATTATTTAATAGCGGATACCTTCTGTCAATCATACTCTCAAATACTAGAGAACTAAAAAAGAGCAGGACTCCAAACTGTAAGAAATGCTTCCAAATGCCTCTATAACAAGACTATTGTGATGTAAAGCAGATCCTTTACAGTCTTGCCCCAGAGTGAAAGCAGACGTACTTGGCTTAACTGTCCATTCAGCCTTAAACGCTTCTCCAGATGCCCATTTATAACGTTATGCTTTTCACAACCTTGTTCTAGATGTGTCTTAAACCCATTTAGAAGTGTATAATCATATTCATGTGCTTTCAAATAAAAATTCACCACCATTACATGCTGCTTGGCGTTTTCACTGGCTTTTACATTCCCGTGGCTCGGCCTGCTGCTGGTTTTTCCCACCCCAGTTGCACTGAGAGAGTGATTCAAGAGAATAGGGAGTCTAATACTAATGTGTTAAATCCTTCGGTTCAGCCGAGCCTGGACTCACGACGACCGCGGCGCCTTGACACAAGTCGGATTAGGCCCGGGGATTAAGACAATATAAGTCTTGAAGAAAAAGCATCCCCTCTGTGGCAGACTGCTCTTGAGGAGATGAAAAGACGCTCTACTGTAGCGTTAACTGTTAAGCACTCACAGTCTCTTTGAATAAAGGCAGTCTTAGGATAATGTACGTGTTCACAGAAGGTCACACAGCCCTGCAGGCATGCCCAGTTTTTTTCACAATTCCAGAATTAAATTAAACAATGTAGTTAACATCTACATGGACATGGAAGGGCTTGGTGATATAGGGCCATGTGAATGATGAGCTCAGTCCATATCTCATCCAAAATAAAGGTACAAAAGCTGTCACTGGGTTGCTACCTTTTCAAAAGGCACTTTGAATGCCTAGCAGTCAAACAAGTTTGAAAGTAAAAAAAACGTTAAATAATTTGACATGGAATGATTGATCACAGCCTATTTTGTATCTGTAATATGATACAATTTAAGGTGAAACAACTTATGCAACAGTTGAAAAAAAACAAAAAACTAATTGATCTATCAAGATCTGATTGTATTGTGAAACTGGTTATATGGGAGAGGTTCAAAAAGGGCTTGGTGAGGATAGCTGAGAATGAAATTCATGTTGAAATGTACTAAATTAAAGAAAACGGTGTATTAAAATAAACACTGTCAAATTTGATGAATGATGACAGATGGATCAAGCTGTCATTAGAGCTCTGCTTAAAATGCATTACTGAAGCATCTAGATGAGCAGCCCTTTCTAAAGCTGCTTTGGACAAGTGAGAACAAGCAAGAGAAATTAGGCCTCACTGTGAGTCACTCTTCCCTCGAGCTCCTCACACCACTCTACCTAAACATCCGCCACATCTAGCTCGGGCTGATGGAGAGAGAGACAGAACAGAGGTGCTTATAACACATCCACTGATGAGAGACAGACAAAGGGGGGAGGCCTAGAGAGAGAACGAGCTGAAAGAGAGAGAGGCTCATTAAAAACACGTGTTGCTGGGGTGTGCAGCGGGGCCCAGAACAGAATCCAATTATCACCTGCCTTTTTCTCAGCACCGCTGCATCAATACTTCATTACAAAAGAAGCATCCACAGAGATTCACACTCAAACAGGACAGAGTCTCGAGCCCTGCAGTACACCTACCTGTTCAACTACATGTGTCGCCCCATCTCAAAGAACCACTCACAGCTGCCATTCACTCCTGAGTGTCTGAGGACCCCAAATATTGACATTTTCTTTAAAACAGCTGGTTAATAAGGACAGAGTTGAAGAAAATGCCTTTACAGGGTAATAGGGCAAAAATTGCCTCTGCTATATGCTAAAACTGCTGGGCTGCTTTTTCACACAGATTTTCTGTTAAAATAGGATTTCAGATCTTTAAAAGTATATATAGACCAGCATCATCAAGAAACAAGATGGTTTACGCGCAGTGCTAAATCAAAGTGAGAAAGCCCAGAGTGTTGTTAGCTGTGCTAATTGGCTGCAAAATACATTTAATTTAATACCAAAATACCTATTTTTATATTATAGCACACTGCCAGTGAAACACTAGATTCAGAAGAGCAGCCGTGCTTGTAGCAGAGTTGCATCACCTGGCATCTCAGTATTTAAGCTACACTCAAATGAATTCAAGCTTTCAGTGTTCCTTAAAAAATAACCCAGAGCATTCAATAAAAAGCAATAGAAAATGTCAGAGATCAAAGGCCAAAAGTGGCCACGTCAACTGTGAGGTCAAGCAAAACAGTTCACAAATTGGATGTTTTCAAAACATACACGCTGCATAATTGAGGGGCAGCAATTTCAAACTGATCGATTGTGTAAGCAGCTGCTAAAAGGTGGAGGGAGAGAGCGAGAGACGGGAAGAGAGAAGATCTCAGGCACTGAGCTTTTTTCTTAGTCTATGTTCAAGAGTTTATATCAGTTTCTAAATAAAAATGTGTGGAGAGCTTGAAACGATGAAAACTGTGGTTGCATTGATTTCTTAGTATGTAAGCTGGTGCGTTCGTAAAAAGACAAACTGTGAATCTCAGAAGGACTATTTTGATGGTGCTGCAGACATGAACCTGCAGACCTTCTCGACTACAGCATGCAGTATTGCTTTCTCAGATAAATTGAAGCCTGACAAGATTATTGTGTCATGTTATTGCTACTGACAAGTTCTAACATTGACAAGTGATAATTACATGTGGTGCTAATATCTCCTGGTAATATTTGATAATTTGGGATTTTAACTGTCAAATTAATAGAGTGTATTATAAAGTGTAGACAATGATTAACTTGCTCAAAGAATATATTATATACACAGCTCTCAGGAATACTTGAATCTGATTGGCCAGTCAGACTGCACAGTATTTAGGTACATTGTAATTTCGTAGATCCTGACAAAGATTTTAGTAAATATAAATAAAAACATACATACATACATAAATACTGATGGGAAAACTATGTTTTTCTTTAGTTTTTGAAAAAAGTGTCTTATCCTCAGCCCAGGGTTGTATTTATTTGCTTAAAAATACAGCAAAATAAATAATATTGTGAAATTTTACAAAAATGTATCTGTTTTCTGTTTGAATATATCTTAAAATGTAATTATTCCTGAGATGCAAAGCTGAATTTTAATCATCATTACCTCAGTCTCCGGTGTCACATGATCCTTCAGAAATCATTCTAATATGCTGATTTGCTGCTCAAAAAACATTTCTTATTATTATCAACACTGACAACAGTTGTGCTGCTTATATTTATGTGGAAACTATGATACTACTGTTCTTTGATTAATAAAAAACATTTTGCTTTTACTGTCACTTTTGGTCTATTTAATGCATTCTTGCATCTTTCAAAACAAAAATGAAAACCTCCAACTACATTGGCACAACAAATTATTAGCTTTCAGGAGCAAGAAGTCTAACTATAAAAGCAAGTCTATCTATATATATATATATATATATATATATTGTGACGAGTCAGCTGCCTCCCCTAGCTATCATCGCCACTCTGATCGTTGGAGCCTGGTTGAGGAAGGAAGCACTCCTGCGTGGGTGGCGGCCGGACGAGGACACCAGTTCCCTTCTTTATTTTGGACACTTTTCCCCTGGACACTTTATTTTATTATTTTTGTTCAATAAAAGCTTCTCCGAGGCCTGACGCCACTGTCCCACTGTCTGTCGTAAGTTCCTCCTGTGACAATATATATATACTGGTAAATTTGGAATCTGAAATGAAACCAGTAGAAACTAGTTAGTTAACAAAACCAGGGATGGGACGTATGCTATTTATGACAGTGAAATATATCACACACCCAATTCTAGAAACTCCACAAACAGCCAAGCGGCTAAACTACAAAGGTAGGACTGATGCCAAGATTCCTTTACAAAAGATTAAAACCCAACCTTGAGGGGTTTCAGAGGGAAGGACACAAGAGAGAATCGTCTCATTAGTAGGCAAGTAAGCGAAGACCTCCACCCTTTGCAGCGTATCGCCTTGTCATCTTGTCAGACAGTCTGAGACCCAAAAAAAATGAGAAGAAACAAAACACACAGACATCCAGAGAACAATGTACGTGTTTATTTCCATGGTTGGTCTTGTCAGGAGTTTGAGTGTAAAGTGCCAGCTGTGCTAGTGCTGGTGCAGAGTGTGTGTTCAGCTCAGCAGGAGTGTTAATGCCACTATGGGCCACAGAACAGACTCAGCCTGAGGCCCACACAGACAGAGATGCTGGAAGACATAGCACGACAGCACGCTGCTGCACTATTTATGGAGGACAGGGAAAGTAGGGGACAAAAAGAGCAAAGAGACAGCGAAAAAGAGTGAAAGGACGGTGATAAATCAAGTATCACCAAAAGACACCGTCAAAGAAATATCCTGGCCATATTGAAACCCCAAACACAAAAGAAATAGTAAAGTAAATAAATAAATAATAAAGACTATAGAATACCCAAGACATGTCATTCGCATAGTTTTGAACGGGGAAAATGCAATGTTTAACATGGCTGATCAATCACAGGAAGCCCCGTCTTCTGAATAAAATAGCCAATCGCTGATTTGTAAAGTGCCGTTAGAAGTTCCGGTTGCTATAGAAACATTTAGCATTCTGAGACATGCGCTTAGGACTGCACATGCACACTGACTGATCTCGCCTGAGAAATAAGCTTCTTATAACGTTATTTGAGCAAAAGAAACAACTTTTATTACACAGATGTTGTCAGATTTCATTGATGATTTCAAATATTAAATTTAATCGTAAGCTTAGTAAACAGTTTTGGAGAATTTGATGTTTCCCCATTCAAAGAGATAGGAGCTGCACTTGGATGCCTGAGAGGCGTTTCAAA
>JAUMHE010000072.1:6125517-6150579 GCA_032359235.1 Enteromius mattozi
CGTCCAAATCGCTTTGGACGCGAGTCCAGTGTTGGCAGACTTAAGGCCCGGGTATACTTCACTTTCCGCGTTCTGTTCCATTGAAAATCATTTGGAATTTGTGTCAGCACATCATAAATAGAACGCGGCAGCAGTTTCCCGTCTGAGATATGATGCGCTGCTTCATACAACTATCGCAAGGAGATCTCACGAGACCAGTCGCATCTCGTGCCACTAGATCTCGTCACACCCCTAAAGTCCATCGATATGAGACGTCCTAAAGATGTTCCAAGAACATTGTTCTGAGAGCACTTTCTAAGAACATTATTAGAACATTCATCAAGTACAAATAACGTCCTAAAGACGTTCTAAGAATGTTGTTCTAAGAACGTTTTCTAACAACATTATTAAAGCATTCATCAATCATAAATAATGTCCTAAAGACGTTCCAAAAACATTGTTCTAAGAACGTTTTCTAACAACATTACTAGAAAATTCATCAAGTACAAATAACGTCCTAAAGACATTCCAAGAACGATTTCTATCAACAATTATAAGAACATTCATCAAGTGCAAATAACGTCCTAAACACGTTCTAAGAACGTTGAGAACAAGAACGTTAACAATGTTATAAAAACGTTCTAAAAACATTAATAATGTTGTGTACTAACATTTACACAACTTTTAAAGAACGTTAGTGAATGTTCTGGGAATGTTCCCTGTTAGCTGGGTAAGGGCCTCAGGCTAGATCTGTTTCCTGAGAGACCAAAAAAAGCATAAGATACACTGATGATGCTGGAATAATCACTTCAAGCGAACAACATTTTCAAAGCTTTTCCATGCAAGCACAAACAAGTACGCACCGGCTGAGAGTGAAATGCCTTGTGTAATGTGCTTTTCCCACTCTCTCTTTGATCAGTTTCAAAAAAGACGGCATGCCAGTGAGACTTTATCCACTGCACATTTGAGCTCTGGTTTCACCATAGACCTGTAATGATATAGAGAGGTTGGGGGATGTTGGGGGGGGGGGCATTATAAGGATCCCGACTGCAAAAATGTCTCATTAATGGTTTGTGATTCCTCAGTTTGGTTGCTGCGGTAGATGAGGTTAAAGTGCAACGAACACTGGACGTATCAAACTGAACTTGTGTGCAGGTTATTTGAAGTTCAGGAAAAGAAAGGGCTGTTTTTAAAAAGAAAGCTGCTAGAGATGATGAGCACTAAATAATAAAAGATGGTGCCATGAAATTATAATGAGCAAATAGAGAGTAGTGATAAATGGCATCTGTGAGAGCCTCATAATGATTTCAAATCACCATAGTTTGCAAGTTCACTTCTTGTTCAAGTTTTCAAGGATATTCCAGCAATGCAGTACAAAGCAGAACAAAGAGATTTGAACCCCAGAAGATAGAAAGGATGTTTATTTAGACAGTCATGATGTGTATGTATATATATATATATATATGTATGTGTGTGTGCGCGTGTGTGTTTAAAATAAAATAATATATTGAAATTGTGAATTATTACAATTAATGATGATTTTGTATTTGCAAATCTTTTAAAATGTAATTTATTCCTGTGATGCAATTCTGAAATTACTCAATTTTTCAGTGATCCTTCAGAAATCATTCTAATGATGATTTGCTGTTTAAGAAACATTTCTTATATTTTGTGAAAACTGTAATACATCATGGTTACATAAAACATTTTCTAATAAAAGTTTTGAGGAAGAGTCTTGTGGAACATTATAAACGTTACTGTCACCTGTGATAAATGTAATTTCTCCTTGCTCAGTAAAAGTTTTCATTAAATTCAAACAAAGTTACTATACACACACAAACTGATGTTTTTATATATATTTAATTAAGTTTAATAGTCAAAAAAACTTAAAATACTCCTACTGTATGTCAAAAATTGTCTCGTTTGTGTAATTCTAGACAATCACCTGAGACAATGTTGAAATTTAACTGAAGCATAACTAAAAGCAACCTTTTCAGGCATTGTATTGTTTTAATCTCTTCTTCTCTTTTAATCCCTAAAAGTATTCACACACCCTTCCTCCATAATGACTTTGAAACAGTGCTTCAATTGCTTCTTTCAGTGCTTTTGAGCACATGATGTGTGACTTCACTTTCACTTGTTTGATTGGCTACTACTGTATATTCATGAAGCATTATCTCAAGTCTGCTCAGGTGAATTTAACTGTCTAACTAGATCCATCAGGCTTGGCCTTTTGTTTAGGTGCACGCTTGTCTTTCTTAGGTCAGTTTGAGGGAGCAGCGGGCATGATTTGCAGCAAAGAACGTACTGCCCACTTTACTTTGCGCTTCACACATAAACCCAGCCATATGTACCTCAAGCCATGTTTTCAGCGCATCCGCATTCTCATATGAACCAACCAAATTAGGGTTAATAGCCAGTAATTTCCTTCTCTTCTTACTTAAAATGTGTTCTGTCCTTTAGGTGGCCTCGATGTGGTGTTTGTCATTCATGTCACTCACCGAAGGCCTTGATTGGGCAGCGTGCCAACGCATTAAAAGACTTTATAATTACTCGTGCATCAAGATTAGCCTCACATGCCCATCCGAACAGATTTCTCTTCTTCCCGCTGACTTTAGTCAATCTATATTTATTGAAACCAAGTAGACATTTAAGTATCTGCAAGGTCAGTGACATTATAGTTGCGTAGTTCCCTTGAGGGAACCTCTGTGGCTCCGGACGCTAAAGCTACTAATTATCGCTCACACGCGGCGCATTTTCAAAGAGCAGACGCCGATGAGATGCGAACGGGCAACAGACCGTGGTGTGTGTGTGTGTGTATGCATAATTCAAAAGCTAGTCTGAATATGAGCCTAATGTAAATCATCAGCGGCCTACAGTGGAGATTAACCAGAACAGAAAAGAAAGAGAGCGCCATGAGTAAACTATGCCACACGTCCCAGGCCAGACTGTGTCTGATCCTAATCGCCCGTCAACGAATTAACAAGAGCCCTCAGCACTTGACAGCAAGACCTTGAGTGCGGTTATCACCCTCGAGTCCCGTCTCAATGTCAGGCCGACCGTGTTTCACGAGCACATATGCACACCCCCGCGCTCACTGCCTGCCAAAGACACAAACACTCGGAGGATGGAGGGTGTAAATGACCTTTTAGAGCAGAGTCCTGAAAGACAGCAAAGAGCGAAGTGGAATATCAAATCATGTGCTTGTTTCACATCAAATATACAAAAAAAAGCCCAAAACATATATTTCCATTATAGATGATACAATATATTTACATTACATTAAAACAATTTTTAATTAGTTTATATGTTTTTTTTACATAAATACACATTCAAAGGTTTGAGCTTTTTTATTATTAATCATTCAGCAAGTACACATACAAAAAAACTAGACATGTTATTATGTCACAAAAGGTTTCTAGTTCAAATATTGATAAATTGATTGATTTATTGATCAATCGATTGATTGATTGACCTTCATAAAAACAATTTAAAAAATGATCAGTTTTCACAAAAAAAAAAAAAAAAAATATTAATCAGCACCATTTTGATACTAATAAAAAATGTTTATTAGCGCGGGAATAAATTACATTTTAAAATATATTAAAATAGAAAACAGTTATTTGATTTTTGATCAAATAAATGCAGGGGTCTATAAGAGACTGACTTACTAAATAACTAAATAAATCTCTTACCACAACAATTTCAACAGAAGTTTATAATTAATGAAATATGTATTTTCACATTGGAAATATATTTTCTTGCCCTTTGAAGTACATTTTGCAGAATTTATTGGCATTTAAAGTTTAAATGAAAAACAAATGGCATCTTTTATATTTTACTATTTCGCTAAACAATAAAGTATGCATTTTTGCAAAACTTGCTGACGTCACAACAGCCCACGGTTTCTGTAAATATAAATCTATCATATTTTTCATTCATTTTATGCTGTGAGCATACTTTAAAAGCAATGCATGTTTCCTCTCCTCAACAAAATATGATTGAAGTTTCATTCAGGTTTAAAGCAACAATTCAACGTTTAATACTTTAGGTTCAGAGGTTTATCCAAATCTCTTAAAGATTTAGCAAGCACCCTTAATAATATTGTGTATCGACACATTTTTCTGCTTTAACTGGCTGTGATAGTGTGAATATATTCTAACCCATCCTGCACTCCGGCGGGCCCAAGTCAAAAGCTACGTTGGCGCAGAGGAGGGAAAGAGAGGTCGAAGGTGAGCTTTTAAGACTCCAGACTGTGTTGCTCATTGTAAATGGATGGTGTCTTGCCTTCTGAAAGCTTTTGAAGTCCTCTCTTGATATAACAGGTCTGTAAAAATCTGTGTGGCCGTGACATAACTGAAAGAACGTGCCGTCAGGGGACTTCTGAGAGCGTTAATGTACCATCACCAGATAAAAAAAAAACCCTACAGGACCCCGGAAAGATGGAGTGGGGCACATCCCATAGATTTCACACTCATTCAGTAGTAATAGAAGGTTTATTTCAAATGTGCTTGCAGTGCGTGTCATCAAAAAAGCATGAATAAAGTGCACAGAAAGCATCCTTTATCTTCACCGGGGGCTCAGATCTGTCACTGGGGTCTTATTTCAGGAGATTCGCAGGTTTTAAAATGCTGGAAACTGTTGGAAATTGCTTTATTGGCATTGAGTCTATTCTCTATTCAATTATTCACTGTAATTTAAACAGACAAGGTTATGTGATCTTGGATAAAAGCACTACAGTTGTGCTGCTTAATATTTTTGTATTTGTGCAAAATCACAGGGTGATCAAATACTTATTGACCTCACTGTATATATATATATATATATATATACACATACACACACACACATATATATTATATATATATATACTTAAAGTGGTTGATCAAAGAGACTTTAAAATTGTTTAAGTATGTGCATCCCATGAAAGACCTCATTTTCTATGTTGTAAGACAGGCAAAATAACTCTTAGGCTTTAATCTCGGCTAGTTGCTGAACAAGCTTTCTCCCTCTGTTGCCTTGAAGGCAATAAAATAGTGGCCATTTCCAAGGATTATGCTATGATTTTCTGTTAGAGCCAGCAGTGTGGACAAGATTTTGACAGATTCAGGGCGGTTAGTGTGATTTCTTTTTACCGCACCCCTTTATAGTGGCTAAAATAGGACACGCTGAATAAGTACGGGTGCCAAATCTAGAACTTATCACCCTTTCAAGGGCAAACCAGCAACTAATGTTCTCTACTTTAATATTGAGATCAGAAAACAGGGCCATTTTATCACCTTTTTTTCTCTGTGATCAAATGTGAGACGCATATATCAGCAGAACTGAAGAAATAAAAAGGTGATAATGAGTTCACAACAGCAGCATCACAATCAAGAAGCTGAGAAATTGTGACACCTGCAATGTCTGGTGAATCTTAAAAAGAAAAGCCACCAGTCATACTAATATCCGCTGCTTTTAACACCATTAACAACACTGACTAGACCATCAGGAGTTAGTTGTCATGTGCATTTTTTTGCTATATAAAGGGGATTACACTCAATTAAATGTGTAGTGTGTGTTTGTTCAACTGTGTTTATTTTTATTATTCTGTTTTCTTCTGAGAAATTGAAAATAAAATGGTATTCCTGGTCATGGTTTTATAATTAAGTAAAAATAAGCTATTACTTAAAATAAAAACAAATAATAATGGAAACAAAATAAAATAAAATCTACAAAACACATTTATTTACTTATGTATTTACTTATTTTATTTAAGATATTTGTCAAAATAAAATTAAACAAAAAATGTAAAAAAAACAAAAAAAACAATTCAAAATATGAATAAAAACTATAATAGTATCCCCATGACACTTAACACTGCTCAGGACATCTTTCAAAAACAGATAATGGCTTTGCTGCCACCTAGTGGCAAATAGATTGAAATACTGTTGAAAACATGGCAGAAACTTGCAGATAAAATACAGTTAGATTGCATTTACATCATAAATATCATAAATAAATAAATTCCAAATCTGTATGAGTTTCTTTTGACGGTAGCCATTGCCTTCTGTACATTTTTTTCTTCACACGTGGTTACCATTAACAATTTGGTTACTGTTCTTCAAAATACCTTCTTTTATGTTCAACAGAAAATATATACATTTTGTGAACTATCCTTTTAACTACAGTGAAAACACCTGGATGCTGAATCTAAAACTCTATCATAATCCCAATTTAGAGTTACATTTTTATGCATTTGCTCCTGGCACGTAATTGTGCATTTATTTTATGCATTAGCCTATATTACTTCTGGTCATCTATAATGCATGTTACATTATTTAGCTCTAAAGCAGATACCAGGGCTGGCTGTCACATGAGCATGGTATCTCATTAACTACAAGCTTTCCAGTCATAAATCCAAATATATATACATATAATTATGGATTTTTTTTTTTAATGAATGCCTAAATTTCAAAACTTTTCATTCCTAAAAAATAAATAAATAAATGAATACATCTTAAAAGCGATAAACAAGTAAAATCACACTAGCATCAGATAATATTCGACTGTTTGAATTCTTACAAAAACATAATGGACTGTTTAAAAGTAGCTTAGTTTCTATTATGACAAATTATTTCATACTCTGACAAGAGGCATTTTGTTTCAAAGTTCAACTTGTATTTAATTAGGCTAACTGTATATTAAAAATCTGAATAAGTCCAAAAAGTCCTGGCACAACCTGTACACTTCACATTGAATAAGATAAAATAATAATAAGAAGAATGTTAAACCTAATGTGAAAATATCAATATAGTATTTTCTTTCAAACATAGCCTACGTAAATACAGACACAGAGCCATAAACTGGATGATGCAAAATGTGTAGTCTGCTACAATATCACGGATTATTTGCCATTCCCTTTAGTTACAGACATAATATAATCAACATTTTGCGTCTTTGAATTCGTGGACATTATTATTTATGTCTCAAATGAATGCTTCTCCTCGCAATTGTTACTAAGGGGAGGTGGGAATAAGTGCAAACCACGACCTGTCAATGAGTCTGTGCGATCATTATTCAAGGAAAACTGACCAATCCATTTTACCGCGCACAGCTAGTCCCGCCTCCGTACATGGTTGCCAGGTCTCAGTAAAGTCTCCTTGGAATGTTGAACTTAAGCATATAAAATGTGTATAAATATTTATAAGAATAAAAATCTAACTTGGTTTTCATAAAGCTTGTTATGTTATTTGACCCCTTGGAACGTTGTTTTTAGCCTGTCAAAAATGAACAATGAGCTAGGTTATTATTATTTATTATCATTAATAATATTATTATTAATGTGCTCCTGTAGTTATTGGAAAGGACCTGTCATAGCAACCTATTTAGTGAGAGGGAACCAGTAGCAGTTTTTTTTTAAGCAGCTTATTTATAACACAATAAAGAAATTCTGAATTACAAATGATACAATAATTCATTATATTAATTAAAATAATATTTAATGTATTATATATTATGTTATATATAATTATAGTTATACAAATTATACAATTAAATCAAGTACAATATGTTTTTATTTACAGTCCAAGGTAGAGAAAGCTAAGGATCACTAAAGCTGTGTACAAACGTGTATTTTTATATATAAAAAAACCAAACATAAATATTTGTTATAATTAACAAATATTATATTATTACATTTGCAGTCGAAATCCACTAGGATTGAAAACAATACTAAACAGCTCAACTTCATTTTGAATGAAACGTGTATTTTATTTGGGGGATCTGGCAACCTCTCATGCATCAGCGTTCACTGTGAATTGGTCTGAACCACACGCGTCTTATTTTCTCGTTGCTCAACTACAATATCGTCTCTTAAATTGTTCGATTTGCATGTCATGTAACTGACATTTCCAGAGACAGAAATTTACACGGGTGTATAAACAACATTCAAGATGGGTTGCGCTGGATTCACCTGCTCCAAGAATTCCCTGTGCGCGCTCAACATCCTCTATGTTGTAAGTAACCAATGCGCGAATGGAAGCAACCATATGGAACATCTTCATCAGTCTTTATCATGACATTAGCACATCTGCTTTACAAATACTCATACAAGAGGTGTTTCTATGTGGCTTTACTGCAGTCCTCTGTGTCTCAGGATTCATGTGAATTATTTAGAGAGATTCTTTGTGTGGAATGAGGCCGACGAGCGGTTCTGGTTTCACGCGCAGCCTGTAGAATAACATCCCGGTTTCCTCGCAACTCGTCTGTTTTGGCAAAGTCACATCCTGCTTTTGTTCTGCCTATGCAGATATCCTGCTTCATTAGTGATTTAGCTGATATCGCGTGCTGATTAAGCCCTTGTCTGCACTCAGCATTTACATTAGATCAGAAAGAAAACATTATTATCAGCTGGGATCATTCACTTGTCACTTAATAGGTGGTAGCAGAAGCTCAGGACTCATTTCTCTTTATTGGTCAATAAGAGCAATATGCACTAACCTCAAAATACTCATTTCTGCTTTAAGGAATGAATAAGCTGAATTTTGTGTTATAAAGTGTGCTTGTGTTTTATTGCTCAAGTGGCATCACAGCTGTTGTTGGGCCATTCCCAGAAAACGGTGCCATTTGCCTGCCATTTGTGTTCCCATGAATCACCACTGACAGGAACCTGAACCTATTCACACTATTTGATAGATTTTAACTTTAACTGTGTGTGTGTGTGTTTCATTAAATAAGTCTATCAATTAGTAACTTTTTAGTTTTTCCAAGGCTATATCTAGATATTTAAGAATCTGTCATCATTATTAAAAAAACATTAGGAAAAGGGTTGACCAATTAACTGAACATTATATAGGTCATGTCTCCTTTTGAATCAGGAAAATTAGCATGTTATATAAACTATTAAAATCAAAGTCCTGTAATAAAATAAAGTGGAATCTCCTGAAAATGACTGTCATAAATCTATTAGTATTTTGATGTGGCCTAACCTTTCGTTATATTTTTAGTTTTTGTGCTTTTAACATTTTTATTACTTTTTTTTAAATTCCTAACTTTTATTTATATTTCAGTTTTACTTTTAATTACTTCAACTTTTTAATTTAATTTTTTTTTTTTTTTTTTTTATTGTGTTTAATATCAATGTTATTTCCATTAATAACATTTTAATAGTTTTATGTTACATTAACAGTACTGTTTCTCCCCGTCTTCAGATGGTGAGTTTGCTGATGATTGGCATCGCCGCCTGGGGCAAGTGTTTTGGGTTGGTGTCGAGCTTCCAGGTGGTGGGTGGCATCATTGGAGTGGGGGTCTTCCTCTTCTTTGTTGCCCTAGCTGGACTTATTGGTGCCATGAAGCACCACCAGGTTCTGCTCTTCTTTGTATCCTTTACTGTGATCATCCATTGCTCTTCATCTCATTTGTTTGTGTTTTGAATAAATGCAGAAAGAACAAATAAGTTTAACTGTTTTACAATAATTATATCAGGGGCTGAAAGTTAATGATGCAATTCATTAAGCAGTTTGCATAAATCCTCATTTTCTCCTTCCTTTCCAATTTTGTAGTGTCCAGTTTCTACTGGTAAACTGGACCCTGCTGGAGACAAACTGTGTAATTAGTCAAAAAAAGGATTAATTGGAGCAAAATAGCTAGGAAATTTTATAAATTTTTCACCTAATATACCAAAAGGTTTATAAACGCCCATAAGTATTTTAAATGGCCTCATACAAGCAAAACAGTGTATGTGTGTGTTGAATAATGTATGCCAGGTCTTTGCATTGTATTGCATGATATGCTCTGCGTTTTTCTTCATTGCTTTTGGAGATGAGACAGGATTATGATTTGCTCATATAATGCATTTCACTCTGTGACCATAGAGTGGTGCAGTTAACATGACAAATGAGTGTGCGCAAAAGTGTACCACTTGCAATGTAAAAAAAAAATGGCTCTCAAATGAAATGAAATGAACTAATCCCAAGATGAATTTGGGCCATTACTAAAAATGCCCTGGAAGAAGCTTATATATGATTACACACTGTTACTCAGTGAGGAATGATTGCATGATTGTTCCGGTAGTCTGTTAAGGGATAGGAAACTATTTCAGTATATTACATTTCATACTCAATAAAACATAAAATAAGTCATGTTTGTATTTTAAGCTTAGCTTACGGCGTAATACAATTCTGCATGTCATTGCCATTTATTACTGGATTTCAAGAGAAAAACCACAAACAACCACCAAATGTTTCTTAATTTACTTTATGCCTTGTTGAGTTTAATTTAGTTATATTGAAAGTTCTGATATTTAATACAGAACTTTTAAATATAGTGAATATAGTGGTAGAAGTGGCATTAATAATAGCATTACTCTGAATGTTTTAATCCTTAATTCATTGACAACAGTACATGATTATCCTGTTCCTGGTGTTTGTAGTTCAGTTTTCAGTGTCCAGTGCGTGTCTGGCTATCAATGAGGAGCAACAGGTAACACTGATCACTACAATATTCTCATATTACATCTGGTGCTCTTTAGTCTAGAAATGCAGTACAAATATAAAATACCGTTCAAAACCTTGGGGTCAATACAGTTTTTTGAAAGTAATTAATGCTTTAAATCTCTATATCTCATTTATCTGAAAATTAAATCAAAAGTGTTTATAGCATTTTTAATATAACAAAATAATTCTATTTCAAATAAATGTTGTTCTTATTTATAAAATAATCTGGGGAAAAGTATCTTGGTTTCCACAGACATATTAAGCAGCGCAGCTAGTTTCAACATTGATAATAATATATTAGAATAGTCTATAGATAGAATGATGATAAATAACATAACAGAATGATTTCTGAAGGACATGTCAAGGCTGGTGTAATGGCGCTGAAAATTCAGCTTTATATTACAGTAATAAATAAATATATATATATATATATATATATATATATATACATATATATATATTAAAATAAAAAAACAGTTCTTTTAAATGGTAATAATATTTCACGATATTACTGTGTTTTACTGTTTTTGTTTGTTTGCTTTTTTTGATAAAATAAGTGCAGCATAAAATGGTGAGCATAAAATATTCAAAAACATCAAAAATCCCACTGCCCCTAAACATTTGAATGGTGTATATTAAAAAAATAGACACATATGTGGTTCTCCCCATAAATTGTCTAAAATGAACTTTTTTGGTAAACCTGCTAATACACCCCCTGCAAACTCAGATCTGTATAAATAGAGTCTTTTGTTTTCTTATTGGTTATTCCATATTGTGTTTTGTCACGGGTTCTCCTCCCTGTGTGTAGAATCACCTGTTGGAGGTGGGCTGGAACAACTCTCTGACCACTCAGAGGGATGTGGAGAAGAGTCTGAACTGCTGCGGCTTCTCTCGCATGGACATCAATGGAAGCTGTGCCGCTGTAATTTCCTCCAATACACAAGTTTCGTTGTTCTTCTGTAGTGTTCCTGTACCGCTGCATGTGCTGAATGATATAAATGACACCTGTGTGGGTGATAATGGTTGTGCTACTAATTTGCATGTTGATGATAACATAACATAAACTGCAAGTGTGTGACATGTTAGGCAATCGCATAATTTGTTCTATTATAATAACTCAGTGCTCTTGTCATCGTATTTTTGCCCTTGTGCAGCCCTGCTTTCATTACAGCACTTGCACCACATGTGCAGCAAAGATCCAGGAGCACGCCGGCGAGGTGCTGCGCTTTGTCGGGGGAATCGGCCTCTTCTTCAGCTTCACCGAGGTCAGCCTGCACCCTGATTTCTCTTTTTTCAGATTCTTCACTAAATTGAACAACCTGAATGTTTTCTGGATCTTTGCTCATTGTCAGGCATCTTTAAAAAGAAAGACTAGTACAGAAACATATCAAAGGAATTTGCTGAAGATGTACTCCCCCTCAGGCCATCCAAGGTGTAGAGGAGTTTGTTTCTTCATCCAAACAGTTCGGGAGTAATTTAGCATCACTTGCACACCAGTGGATTCTCTGCAGTGAATGGGTGCCATCAGAATGAGAGTCCAAACAGCTGATAAAAACATCACAATAATCCAGCAATTAACATCTTTTGAAGTTAAAAGCTGCATTTTTCTAATAAACAAATCCATCGTTAAGACAGGTTTAGCTTAAAACCATTGCTTCCAGCTAAAACATGAGACCTCTATCTATAATATTGCTATGTCCAGTGAAAAAGTCAGCTCATCTGAATCAGGAGAGAAGCTGTTTGGACTCCCATTCACTGCAGAGGATCCATTGGTGAGCAAGTGGTGTAATGCTCAATTTTTCTAAACCTAATTAGATAAAGAAACAAACTCATCTATAAGTTGCATTTTTGGGTGAACTATACTAAACGGTTAACTTTAAGTTTCCTGCTTGTTTCAGATCCTGGGAGTTTGGCTGACATATAGGTACAGAAACCAAAAGGACCCACGGGCGAATCCCAGCGCCTTTCTCTAGGCTTGATTCTTATGATGAATTCTCTGGATGTGTCGTCTGACCACCGGATTTCTCATTGGAGCTGTTAAAGGGGGTGTTTGTTTGCTTTTACTGAAGAGGAGACCAGCCTGTGTGTTCCTGCTGCTATATATTAATATGTGCTTGATTTTTCAAGAGTACAGTGTGAGAGCACTGTACTGTACGTTATGAGGTTGTACTAATGCTTGAAGAATTCCTCTCAATGAAAGAACAGAACACCAAATACCAGTATGCAGTACCTACACTAATGGGCTAAACAACAAAGACCACTTGATTTTATGTTAACAGTTTTATGTGGTAAAAAACATAAACAGAAAATGAGCTGCTGTGATCAAAACATGCAGTGTGTGAGCATGACACTATTTATGTTGAGTTTATATATGCTGACAAAATCAAAATGTATCCATATCAATTCCACATCAGTTTCTTGTATTAAATGCACATGTTATCAATTAGCACGGATGATAGCTTTAAACTGAACTCGCTCAGAATCGCTAAAAAACTGTCAGATTGTTAGATACACTATTGGACTTCATAATTAGTATGAAAATGCAATTACAAAATTGATAGAAGAATGTTTTCTTAAGCACTGTTTAATGATCTCAGATTTTTGATATTACATATGTATCTGCTTATTTACTTTTCTTTATGTGTGTGTTTTACTTAGTTTACCAACTTGATTTTGCATATAGTTTTGGCTTCTTGCATGAATTCCTCATTGAAATGTACATCTATATCCAATGGTTCTGTGAACTACGCTCTCAAGCATTTGAAATCAGAAAAAAATAAAGACCCTGAGGACACAATTGTACTCTGGCCAGTTTTGTCTTTGTGTAACTTAATTGTTGGGTTCCCACATTGCTTAGGGCTAATGCTTTTATTGTCTGAAATCCTTTTTGGGAGTATTTCAGGAAAACAACTTCCTCCAACCTCAAACCAATCAGAGACTGACAGCTCGGCCAAGAGCTCATTGTATAACAAAGGCAGTTAGTAACCGGGCAACAATATAACTCATGAAAACATGCTGCCAGTTACGCTGACTCCTCCCACCAGGATACTAACCGGAGGAGACTCCTTTAAAGTGACAGACAAACTATGTAGCCGTAGCCAATTACTGACACAATGGAAGTCAGCGACCACCAGCAACTATTTGTTCTCATGAATATCTTCTTTTTAGTTTAGCAGAAGACAGAAACTCATAAAAGTTTGGAACAACTTGTGAGTAAATGACAGAATTTTCATTTTTTGGGTGTCTGTCCCTTTAACTGGAAAACCCACATGGCCTCTGCTTTGAATAAACGGTGCGAATATAACTGGATAAACAAATTACCAGGACAAACGAATGTTCAAACAACTTCATTTATTGAAAAAAAAAAACACATGAAAAGAAAGCCTGAAGTTTACCGTAACAATCTACTCAAAGAACATTTTGTAATTTTTGTACAGGGCTTTACAGTGCGTTTCATGCCGTCAGTAAACAAATGACAGAATAAAAGTGACCCTCAGGGAAGTAATATCCTTTCGGCGGGCAAAAACACCAGGCTTTTGTGTTCACAACTCTGTCTTCAGAAACTTCAAGGCTCTCTGCATGTTGCTCAACACTGTGGAAACAAACCCAAACGAATGATGCTGTGTGAGTCTGGTGACGTGGAATAACTTATTCTGGCATTAAAACAGCTTTCAGACTTACAGAGTTTCATGTCGGCGGGTTCATAGGCGTACAAGCGGTTGGAATAGCGGCCAGTGATGTCTGCACGAACAGTCATGGAGGGATCTGGAGTACAGGAAGGATTTGAATCATTTATGCAGACCATTTAATAATATGCAGCATTATTTATGTATCAGTCATGATTAAATCAACTCACCAACAAAGACGATTCTGGGAACGTACTGGCCATCAGGAGACAAGTGCTTGTCTGTGGTCTCATACTGTAAGAAAAACAAGGCAGTTCAATTTACAGACATTTATACACATAACTGACAAACTAGAACCTACAGGATAATGCACAGACTGCATTATAACTTACATTAACTAGGTAGAAGTTTGTTGCAATAGGCCTATTTATAAATGGTTGTTTATAAAAAATAATAAGTAATAGGCCTATTAAATTGCAGTGTTTAATTTCATATTAGTAGATAATGGAATTAGCATTAATTAAGTTAAGAAATATGTTTAACTAGTCTAGGTTAATTAACTGTCAACAAATGGTAAGTGTTACTCACCACCAAGTTCAAAATCACGAAATCATCATCGGCCAGCTTCTGGATTTCTTTATCCTCAGCGAAGGCCTTCTTCAGAGCTGATAAAAAATAATAATAAAAACATTTTAAAACCAAACCATGATACAAACATGTAGAACAAATTGAGAATTTTGAACTAACCAAGAGTGAAACTGTTAAAATAAAAGTCAATCCTTACCCTGGCTGTGTGGGCAGTCCTCCAGATGAAAGATGACCATGAGGGGCTTGTTTCTAATTAAACAGATTATACAAGTTGTAAAAAAAATATATTTAAAAAACCATCAATAGATCTTCATTACACAGAGAAGTATGTATTATGAAGCACCATACTCTATAATTATGTCTAATGCAAGAATTTCTCACTTGGATCGTGACCAGAACAGAGCTTCCTCATACGTCTGTGCCCAAATCAGCTGATCACCCCATCCTGAAATGAAACAATACTAAATATATAAATACTAAAAACTGATATCTACTCAGCCAATGTGGATAATAACTGCTACAACATCATTATGGCTTGAAAGGGAGGTGTGAGATAGCATTTCACACATTAAAGAACTGTGTGAAAAAAAACAAAAAAACACTTTTTAATAACTTCTCTTATGCTACTTTCTGCATATATAGTTCACATGCCGTTTCAGTTATGCTATTCTAACAGCTCACTAAAGCAACAGAATTTTACAAAAGCTGCTAAAAACCAATATTTTGTAATGTTTTCATGAAGCTGACCTCTGGAGAGAGTCTGAGGAATCCTCTTCTCTTTCTTAGGAGTGGTCTTCTCAGGCTTCCCGATGGCAGAAGACAAGGTCACCAGGACCAAGAGCACTGAGAGTATTCCTTTAAGCATCTTCACAAGCTGAAAAAACGAAACGTTTCGATATATAGCTGTTAGGAAATGACAAAGCATGACTTTACCATCAGTCCCAGCAGTTAATGGTGTTGTTAACGCCTGAAAGCCACCTTTAGCAAAGTCTCCAGAGAAATGCAGCAGCAAAAAGTCCCTGTAAAGTGTAATCCTCACCTGTTCTGGGCTTCTCTGTTGAGTGTGTTCAGACTCAGACTGCTGGTCTTTCTCTCACTCTCTCTCACACACCTGTGCCTCTCTTATACCTGTTCACCTGAAGCTCCTCCCACCTCTCTTCTGTTCTGGAATGTGATTCTGCGCTTTAATGCTATACCGCCTTATTTTGTAAGGAAACTTTCATTAACACTTTTGTTTGGCTAGGCTCCAAGGACAGGTCAGCATATAGTTTTGATAAGCTTTTGAAGAATGATTGGGCTTTTTGGGATTGGCTGAGCTCTGATCTGTGATGTCAGAAGGGTACATTAATAGGCTTTTGTAATTTAAGGAATGACGTGGTGTTAGAATGAGAAACTTGGATATTACGCATGAATATCTTGCATATGCATATTTTAATCCTATTATTATCAAGCGCATTGAATCTAACTGCACAGTGTTTTTGAAGGTTATAATTGCATCTGAAGGAAATCTACTGTTTGCAAGTAGGGATATTTGAATATTATAACTTAACTGCATTATAATCTGTTTTCTTTAATATAATAGGGTGTGTATTGTATACAGGATTCTTAATAGTCTGTATATCCAATGTGTAGTTTGCTGGTGAAATCCTGCCTTGCAAACATTTGCTTAATGAAGCGCTCAAAAGGAAGTTTCTTGAGCACTATTCCTTCGAAAGGACTGACGTGTCCTTAAGACGACTGATTCTCTATCAGTCTTTTGGTGACTTTTGGTGTGACCTTTTCTGTGTAACTGTATTATTTTTATTATTATTTTAAATTATAATTATATTATTTGTATTTTATGTTATTTTATTACCTCTACCACTTTTCTGAACTAATTCTAATAAAGGAAAAGGATTACCAGTGACCTTTTATTACTTCTTATTACCAATTCTATAGAGAAAACAACATAATAATTCAAATGAAGGAAAAGCAGCACGCTTTATTTTAATACATTTCTATCTTTTGTTTTATTTTATTTATTACTTCGACCACTTTTCTGAACCAATCCTGATAAAGTAAAGCATAACCTTTTGTTTTAATTTAATTTAATGTCATTTTTTATTTTATTTCTTTTCTATAATAAATGCCAAGGAAAAGCATTACCTTTTGTTTTAATTTTTTTAATTTAATTTTATTTTATTTTATTTATTTTTACCACTTCTAACATTTTTCTGTACTAATTGTAATAAAGCAAAAAAGCATCACCAGTGACCTTTCAGTTCAGTTTAGTTTATTTGCCTATATCTGTATTACATGACAGTTGTAAGTGTTATTTTGTAACATCCTCTGTTGAGTTGCTCAAACGCACAGGCCATGTTAACATTTCCGGAGCAAGTCACTGCTGTAAACTGGAGAGGTGCATGTTTATAGCTGATTTCATCTTTTCTGAAAATGACTTTCTCTGAAACGAAGGCCTCTTTGCACTAGCGGCTGTGGGATAATGTGACAGCGCCGGATCAATGGCATCTTTGTGCTGAGTAAAACAGAGTCAGGGCCTCCACGACAACCAACACCACTCAGGCTCAATGAATCTAGTCTTTTTATGACTTCACTCTCTGTGTCCTTTAGATGGACATTCACTGCCCCTATATTGTGCTCAAAATGACAGGTATGACTTACTCCAACTTACAAACTAAACACAGCTGAGGATGTGCTTCAACTAATTCAACTATTTTTATTACCCTTACGTCAAAGTAAAAGTTGCTTAACCTTCAGGAAATTAATATAACAATAACACTAATAATAATGATATTAATAACGATAGCACAAAATATAGAATAAAATAATAACATTATTTTAAATAATACAATAATATGTATTTTAATAATTTAATCTTATTTTCTTCTCACCCAGTCTACATTAATCTGATAAAAAAAATAAAACTATAACATTAAAAAATATTATAAAAAATTTTTTGATTAATTGAAAGACCGTAGAACAGCGTTTATTTGAAATTTAAATATTTTTTATAAATGAATATGACACACACACACACACACACATGCGGCATATAACATATAAATGAAATGTAAATATACAAATTTTGTACTTTAATATTTTGTAGTAATGTAATTTCAATATTATATAAAACTATATTATTTTATTACATTTATATACTATATTATTAACAATAGGATACAATTCTACAATTAATACTTAGATATATTTTGTATTTTAATATTTTGTAACAATGTTTACTGTCACGTTTGATCAATTTAATGTGTCCTTGCTGAAATAAAATAAATAAATCTCACTGACCCCAAAACTTTTGAACAATAGAATCCTTACATTTACTAATTACACATTTACTTTCTTACATTTATTTCCAACCCTGCTACCAAAATTAGTTACTTGTCAGAATACACCTTGTTTGATTTAGTTATTTTCTTGAAATAAACATTAAACATATGAATTCCTTGCAAATAAAAGAATGCAAAAGAAAAAGAAAAAAAAAATCAACAGCAATCTAGTGTTTAGCATTACAATCACAAAACTGCTTGGATGCTTTCATACACAGCAAATACCTCATTTTTAATTAATTCATTTATATTTAATTACACACTAAAAAACTTAAAATGAAATACGCGTTAAGTTAAACAGGATGAATGAATTGCTGAGGTGTCCTTAACTCTAATTGATCCTTCCTGCACCTTGCAGGCATGCAGAAATTCTATGAAGTCGAAGTCAATATTTGTCCTCGAGGGCTGGGTGCGCAGACCACTCCTGATCACACACACACTCCAGCAGCCATCTGCACCGACTCCGCCCTGAGAACACGGATCTGACAGACCGGAAGACAAACGCGCCCGCGAAGGATTGTTACCGTTTGACCTGGGGAGGAAAATTCCAGTGGGATTGTGTAGAATCTCAACGTAACCCTGTTTGACATTCAAACGAGGCATTTAGAGCTTAAACATGCAAAGAGGCTCTGAGAGAGAGTGGTCGTTATATGTTGACATAACTTCTTAAGGCCCGAGGAAAAAGTTTTAGGACATTTTTTTGTCTTTAGAGCATTAAAAATAATGTAAAAAAAAAAAAGCTTAATAATAAAAAAATATTTCATCCATAAGTTATGCAATGTCATCTGTTTAACACTCTGTGATAAGATCTGAGATCCTCTGTGAAGAGTCAGATTACACCAGGACTCAATTTCTTAAAAAAATAAAATAAAAAGACATGAATGAACATGCATAGGCAAAAGCAATTGATTTTTAAAATCACCAATACATTTTGTTTAGTTTTCAATATTTTTTATTATTATTTATATATATATATATATATATATGAAATATATGAAAATGATTCTCAACTATAACAGAATGATTCAATATACCATTTTTCTTTCTGCAAAATGTGTGTAAAATGCTCATGCTCATGCTTAATGTGTTTTTGGGGAACATACTGAAAAAAGAAGTGTAATCATTGACAAGATTTTTATTATGTTTAATAGAATACTGAAATATAATTTATTTTCCTGTTCATTTGTTATGCCTCCCAAAATGAGTAATAAACATGCTTTTAGTCCCAGAGTCATGTATGAAATCAACATCCTGTTTCATAACAGAGTCATATATTGATTTGAAAGGCCATAATTTCCTAAAATGTTGCTTTACGACACACAATTTAAAATGTAGATTTAAAGGATAATTTCAAAATATTATCATATTTCATAAGAAATGTCACCAAGTTAATGTCAGCCATATTTGAAGACCAAAGAGAAGGAGTGTTCACATCTAATCATTTGATATCTCTGAAAAGCCTTGAATGTGCTTTGTACAGGACATCCAGACTTAAACTGTGGCATGTATAGTTTCAGAGAAATTCACTAAAACATAATATCCTTATGAGGCTGCAAGGTCTAAAGAGGTTAATGAAAGTTCATTTGAGAGAAAACAGCACGTTCCGGTGAATTTCGTAACGTTTATTAATTTACATGTAGAAAAACACCTTACATTTCTGAATGTGCCTTTTATTGTGTTTATGTGGCGCTCTGACACATAGACATCTCTCCGACAACAATAGAAAAAAAAAAAAATTATCAGACTTGTATCAAAATAAAATCATGGGAAAATAGTGAATCCAAGAAAAAGAAAAAGAAAATCGAGTCCCACAAGAGACAATGGCCACGGTTTTCACAGAAAACACTTGAATACGTTTGGCCCTGATGATAGTGGTTTGTAGCCCGGGTTAGGCTCAGTTGAACACTGATAGAGCAGAAAAGACCCACACGAGTCTGAGAACATGAACGCACAGCAAATCAAGCCATAGCATCAACATCACTAATTCTCCTGATTGTCACACTACACAGAACAACAGTTGATATTTCTTTAGCAGGCTAGGATCACTTTCCATTACAAAGTATCGATTCAAGTATTCAGTGGGACTTCAAAAATGCAAAAGGTAGCGGTTCTGAATAGCATTAACCCCTCGCGTACATAGCATTTCCAATTTGAACATAATGCCGATTCATGAATACATTTCAGTGCAGTGGAGTATTTTTGAAACTAAAAAGTGTACTGAAAAATCGAGGACCATGTATGAGGCACTTTTCATGCCAGCTGACAAGAAAAAAATCTGGAAATTTGAAAGCATCTACACATTTCATAGAAGTACGGTTTCTCCCTCTTCAATAGAAAGATGAAAATAAAACTTCAAACAGTACGGCAAGAGGGTCTGAACTCTACCAGAAAATCTTAAAATAAAAAGCTCTGTGCTGTAATAACGTTTCAAAGTGTCGATTTCATTTCGCATGGAATAACTGGTGTGCGAATTATAATTTAGAAAACCGCACAGCCAGTATCTTGGGTTTTGGCCACCAGGAGAAGCTTAAGGAACTGTATGCCGCTGGCTGAAGACAATTATTTACACCGTGTCCTAGTGGTTACACTCAGAGTTATGTAGTACAATCTTTAGCAGTCAGGTCAGTGGTACACAGAAGCACAATAAAAATATACATATCCAGGAATCACTATTTACACGTAGGCTGCAAAGTCAAGTAATCTGACTCTTCACAGAGGATCTCTGATCTTCTCACAGCTTTCCAGATGAGTGTTAGAGAAGAAATAATAATGTTCAGATCCAATGAAGCAACTGTACAGCCAGAGGAAGCAGGGGGGATTGTGCTGTCACAGACGCAAACGTCCCCTGTTTCAGTTTCTGTACAAAAGGCTCATTTTGAGTCCTGTTGCCCACTAGTGGTGAGTTCAAGGAACAGCAATCTTCAGGTGTGTTAGTGTCCGTGCTGGGGAGGAAGGGGTGGTCCGTTTACCCCGGGGTGGTAAAACGCACAATTATTTTCATACCGACAATTTCCCTTCATCATGAAGTGGCGACACACTGGTCTCTTTGACATGTCTGAAATAAAACAAAAAGATTGTTATTTACATGCTTATTATAAATGTTGGACAATTTAAAGCATTTGGCTATCAAACTTACCACCCATGTTGTTGTGTCCACCACGTGGTCCCCCGCGCCCCCCTCGTCCTCTGAAGCCCGGGTCTCCTCCTCGCCCTCTCCCCCGGTGGAAGTGTCCTCCTCGGTGTGGGCCTCCTCTCATGGAGTCGTCGCCCCAGTAATTGCCATTGTCTGCCCCGCGGCCCTGTGGGCCGGGCGGAGGACCCATCATCCGTGGGCCACCAGCGTTGAAGGGTGGGCCGTGGCCATGTGGGGGAGGAGGATGGTTGAAATGTGGCCCTGGGGGCTTGTTTGGAGGGAAACCGCCATTCATGGGCATTGGCATGTTGTTCATGTTGTTCATGTTCATGCCGGGGCCATGGCCAAGCAGACCCGTGTTCACTATGAAGTGAGGGAAACAGAACATTAGATATGCTTCTTGAACAGTATGCAGTTGTTCCTCAAAAAAATCAGTGTTGTTATGATTAACTAAAAGGCTTTAGTTTATTGAAATAATTCAGAAATAAAATTAAGAGATATTAAAAGAAAATCAAACTCACAAATACATAAATGAAAATTAAATCAAACAAAAAACTAAACTAAAACTGAAATGAAAGCTGAAAAAAAATAATAAAATCAATAAATCCAAAAAAATGAAAAAAAAAAAAAAAAAAGTACTGAAATTCAAGACTTGACTTTTAGTTAATTGCGAAATGTAATAAAATATAAGGGGGAAAACAATAAAAGTTGAATTGCTAAAATTAGCAAAAAATAATATTACAATAGTATATAAACAACACTAAATGACTAAAAGAGAGCCAACACGTACTTGGCGGAGCACTGGGAGGTTGGTTTTGATTCTGGTTCTGATTTTGTTGCAGGGAGCCCAAAAGCTGCTTGATCTTATCTGAGAAATCAGGCTGTTTGATCAGGTCCTCTGGAGACTGGTTAGATCCCTGAGCACCCTGAAAGCCAGAATGAGATGCTTTAAATAAAGGCTTTTGCACATTGGTAAATTACAAATTCATATCCATTTAATCTTACCATGATAGATGTGAGTAGCTCCTGCACATTAACAGAGGGGTTATTACTGGCTGGTGGGGTGTTGCCTTGCGCCTGAGGGCTGCGGCCGCTGTTGCCCAGACTTCCCATGAGGTTAGCTAGAACAGGAGGCAGTTTGGAGCTTTCATTAGAGCCTGAAGAGCCGCCGGAGGCAGCAGCGTCAGCGGGCTCCATGTAATTCTCCTCCATACTGCAGTCCTACAACACCACAGAGGAAAGAGGTCATCAACATGCCACATTTGATACTTCAAAATCAAAGAAAAAAAATGAAAGGGGAAAACGTATGGAAAGGTAATTGGCTGTCTTACCTCATCCAGTGGGATGAGACGAGGAGGCATGGGCTCATACGGCTCAGGGTCTGGCTCATGAGGAGTGTCTGGAACACTGCAGAGACAGAATTTTTATTTTTCATAAACTATAATAGCATATAAATAATACTAATGCAACCGTTAATAATATCATGGCCCACTTTTCATAATCCAGTTAAATCTAAATAGATTCCCAGCCTACATATAGGTTTTTATAAGCCATATTATGGGCAATAAATGTTGTTTCAAGCACTAAACATGACACAGTACAAGAGAAAAAAGGCTTTAAAGCATTTTCTTACCTCTCTTTGCTAAGGAAGATCTCCTGCAGAATGCCCATCTCTCTGTCTCTCTGGATCATCTTCTCTCTGCTGCTGGAACCAGGAATGACCAGGCAGCCTATGAGGGTCAAGGGTCGCGGAGGAGTCCAGGGCACCCTCTCCTCCATGGTGTCGTGAGAAAGACGACGAGCCATTTCAAACGTCTGCCTGTCCATCATCAGCTCCCGTTTGGCCGCCTCTCCGAAATCCTTAATTTTATTAACGTTCACTGAAAAAGAAGAGTGATTATTATTATCAAACAAATCCCACAAGTATTTTCAGATATTAATAGATTTATATTGCAATGATATTACTTTTACTGTATTGTTTATTGAAGAGACTTACAAATTGAAAAACCTTATAACCTCAAATTATTAAAGTGCAGTTTAAGTAAAGATAGTGTTGCTGTACCTCTCTCAGTCTCATCCAGATCAAAGTAGAAGTATTCTTTGAGATGATCCTCTTCCGCCCACCGGACGCTTTTCTTTTTCTTCCCTTTCTTAGTCAGACTCTCCTCCTCACCACGAGGTTCAGATAGAGCATTGGGTTTGTCTCCTTAAAACACAAAATAAGACATTTTAAATTCAGCACATTCTTTCAAATGGCTCTCAGTGAGGCTGTGACATATTTCTATGCAGCTAGACTCACCGGTTTCCATTGCATCAGGGTCCTCGGTGGGCACGGGTGTGCCGGGCTGCTCCAGTTCTTGGTTCTCATGAGGTGGTGTCTGAGATGAGGGCGTCTCGGGGGAAGACGGTTTGGCCTGTGAGCCTGAGTATGACTGCGGCTTGCTGTCAAATGGACAGGGCTGTGGAGCACAAGAGAGATTAGAGGGACGAAACTCAGTTAATGGGTCTGGGGACAATTCAAATCCTTCAAGCATAAACACAAATGAGGGTTTTCTGATGTGGCACACCTTGTTAGTGGTAGGGGAAGCTGCTTTTGGTTTCTTTTTCTTGATCTTGATGCCAGGCACTGGAGCAGAATTGAGGGCATCCAGAAATCCAGTGCCTTCCATCGCTAAAACGAAGAGAAATGGATATTAAGCACCAGTCGGAGAGGAAACTCTACTATCCTTTTTTTCAGATTATCATAATCATATTGCTCATACTGCTGAATGGGCATACTCACGCTGTGGGGGTATAAGTTTGACTTTGATCTCTTTGGCAGAGTTGGGGGTGGTGTTAAGGGGCTTGTACTTCTTCTCCACTGGTGGTGCATCGGTCGGCGATGTGCTGAACGAACAAAGTCAGAGTTAAATTATTCATCTTAAAAGCCTCGAAGTAAAACTGCATTCAAATTCATTCAAATGATGAACCAAATGAGAAGGGACCCATCCTGGACTCCTGGCTTCTATGTGCCTGTTTATTATTTGCAAGAAAGAAATGGACTGTCCACTTACCTTGGTCTTTTGAGAACAGCTGGCTTGATGTTGTATTTGTCTCCGAGTTGGGGTGCAGAGGGGGCTTTCTTCACAGGAACTGGAGCTGGACTCTCAACCTCCAAACCTGAAGAAACAATGTTTAAAGTAAATGTAAACAGAATTTTTTTTTAAAAATATGTTACTGAGACATAAAAAAAAATTATTATAAATGATATTAAATATTATATATATTAAATATCAACTGTTTCAGTTAATAAAATAAAATATGCAATAAACATATAGCATTTATATATATATATGATGTGTTCATGGCAGCTAACTGAAATAAATGTAAAGTACTAGTACAAATAAAGTTGAATGGAAATATAAAACAAACTTAACAAAAAATATAACCAAATGCTATTTTATATAAATAATACTAAAATAACACTGGTGACTAACCTGTAAAGCGGATCTTTGCGTGACTTGGAGCATAAGCTTTTGGTTTGTCTTTCTTCTTCTCTTCATCTGCTGCTTTTTCTTTGGGCTTCACCTCTGGACGCACTTTTCCGTCCTCCTTTTTCCGTTTCTTGTCTGATGGAAAACAGATTTGGATTATTTGCCAATAATGGGAACTTTCTAATAATTCAAGTTAAAAGTGCTAAAAAAGTCTACTTTGACAAAATCATAGTGAAATAGAACACGAATTAAACTGGAAACCCTACCATTGGGTGAGGCTCCACTGGAGACACTCTGAGAGCGGATAATAGCCATCCAACCATCCACCAGCACTGATGCCAGCTTCCTCAGCTCTGACAGAGAGAGAGAGAGAGAGAGAGAGAGAGAGAGAGGATGAGTTCAAACCTGAGCTCTGACAGACAGTAAGCAGAATGTCTGGCATTGATT
>JAUMHE010000072.1:6164260-6236786 GCA_032359235.1 Enteromius mattozi
CGATCTTTTTTAATCTAATAAATGCAGCCTTGAGTATAAGAAACATATTTAAAAACCATTAAATATATTACTGTTCTAAAACGTTTGAACGGTAGTGTATATATATCCTAAAACAGTATCTTGATTATACTAAAATATCACTAGGTTGTACTGTACCTTGCTCACAAAGCAGCACATCAATATTGGGAGGAATGCTTAGAGCTCTGTTGGCAATGTGCTTCAGTAGAGTGGTTTTCCCTTTCCTGATTCAAACAGTAAACAGGAGTATGGAAACAGGTTTTACTATCATAACATTTCCAAACTGAACAAAATCTTATGTGCAATGTATTAATGTGTCAAATTTAAACCATCAACCCACCCATTTGGTCCAACCAGACCATATCGTCTCCCAGCAACAATCAAAAGGTCTGCATTAACAAACAGCTCTTTACCATGAGCTGAAATGCTGAATCTTTCCAACTATAAACATATAACAGAAATTAGTACATAATACCAAATGTTTCGAATGTCTCAATCATCTCCCAGTTTTCTAACCTTGATGTCGGAAGCGTTTTCCAGCATGGCCTGTCGAGAGGACATCTCAGCCTGAGAGACAGAGAAGTCTCCCTCTATGGCATTCTGAGCTCGTACACTAGCCACCTGCCGCTCATACTCGTCCTGCACAGCACAACAGCAAGTGTCTACAAATCAGTGTTGTTACTGTCAACTAAAACTATTAATTGGTTATTAAAACTATTAGTTATTAATAGTCCAAATAACAGTAGTTATTGTCTTCAAATTGCATTCCAAGAAACACTGTCTTAGAAACTAACTGCAACCAAATAACCTTAAGAATAAGCTGAAGTACTAAAATTACACTGAATAAAACTAAAACAAAAAAAACATTTGATTACATTACAAAAACATGAAAACTAAAATCAAAATGAACACATTAAAATTAGGGTTAATTAAAAATATTAATAAACACTACAGTAATATATAAATTATCTATAAATAACACTTCATTAACATAGTATTTAAAATTAGCATACGCTACCCTTTTCTTTTGCTTCTTCTTTTCTTTTTTACTCAAGTTAGCGAAGCGATCGTCCTCTTGTTTCTCTTTGGCCTGCTCAGCTGCGAGGGCATCCTCAGCACTCTACGGGACAGGAAGCAGGATATCATGAAAATAAGGACAAAGAAACAGAAAGTGGATGAATATTTGGAATACAAAGAGAGAAAATTGCTGTACCTTCATTGTGTCATTGTCATCACTCTTTTCCTCCTCTTCTTCATCCTCATCACTAGGAGGAGGACGAGCAGGCTTTCCTTTCTAAACACCACAAAAAAACACTATGACAAACATATTTAACTTAAACATTTTACTGCAATACTTTTTATATTAATTCACCATACGCTGACTTTCAGTTGAAGCAGCAAATCAACACTTAAGAGTGATTTCTGAAGGATCATGTAACACTGAAAACTACAGTAATTGTGCTAAAAAATTGAGCTTTGCATCACAGAAATAAATAGCACATTAAAATATATTGAAATAGAAAACATTTGCATTATTACAACTGTAATATTACTCAATTCTGTCATCTTAAGTGAGATTCCAAATCATAAGAGTATGCATGTACATTAACGCATAAATGCATACATAAACATACAAAAATATCTTAATCTGACCTTAGGCTGTTCCTTCTTGCCTTTCTTCTGAGATTTCTCTTGTTCTTTCTCTTCAATTTCATCTTCCTCCTGTCAACATTAAGATGGCCTTTAGGTTGCACACACTTGGATTTTTTAACTGGCTTTTGAAAACAAATCATATTCATCAAAACTGAGTCACACACCTTAGATGGTTTAGCAGCGATCTTTCCCTTCTTCCATCCTTTCTTTTCATTCTCATCTTTCTTCTCCATCTCTTCATCTTTTTCATCCTCTGAGGCCTCCTGTGTTTGAGAGAAGAGAGTAAACCAAAGATTCTATAGGAAAGATCAGAGCACCGCTCACCAATCAGACATAGTATTAGTAAGAAAGACTGGAATGTACAGAAAAAGGTTAGTTTCCATGATGAGTGAAGCACTTCCGTCATGTAGCAATAAAGAAAAAACTGCAAGGTGGGAAAAAGACAGAAGATGTGAATTTGGAAGAAAGGAAGTGCATAAGAATATAAAGAAACAATCCCATGTACCCACCTTTATTATCTTAGGTTTAGCCTTATCTTTTTTCTTGCCCTTGGCTACCTTCTCAACTTCCTGAATCACATACATACACGTACAGAAACAGGCACATGTGCTTATGAATGTAGAAATATTCAAAATGCAGCCTAATATGTTCTTCCCTTCTGTATTACAAACAATGTGACTGCATGCAATCTTGATTACTGGAATGATTTGAAATGGTAAATGACATGAATCAACCTTGCACTGTACAAACCCTCAATTAGGATGGATGACACATGAGTGCCAATATTACATGAATCCATTAAGAAACGTCACTTTTAATGCCTGAAACAATGAGTGCACTGATTTGGAAAAGAAATGAAGGAGTACATATGGAATGAATTCCACTGGGAATGTCATGAAGAGAGAGAAGACATGAGGGATGGGCTGGAATGGGACTGAAATAGGAATAAACACAATATTAGAGAGGATGAGTTATGTGGTGTGTGACGTATATGCATTGTGGTTACGTATGTGAAATTTATGATGCTGTAAAGACAATATCATGAACAGTGACAGTACAGATAGCCAATAAAACTATTGAAACAATATGTAAATAGGAATTTAACAAACAATGTCTATTTCTCTTTACAAGAAAATAGTAGTAGTTCAGCGGTAGCAATTTAAAATGTAAATTCTTATTTTTAGGAAGTTTGAGAGAAATACTTATATTGCACAGAGAGCATAAAGAGAATTTTGCCAATTTGTTTAGTTCCTAGTTTCTCTTGCTACAAATGTATTTTATGGCTTATTTTAATTTAGAGCATACCTGGTATATTTGTACTTTACAAATGTGTTATTTTAAAACTAACTAGAGAGAGTAAAATATTAAAATCATTAAAAAAAAAACAAAAAAAACCCCCACACAATTGACAAATGATAATATACACTAAAAGTTATAAACGTAAGGCATATACATTTTAATCTGAAAAAAAAAAAAAAACATGGAATATTAAAACTAATATCTGTGATACTCTAATGTATAAAGCATTATATAAATAAAACTCACTCATTTCCCATAAAACTAAACATACGTTTATGTCCATTTCATGTATGTGTAAATAAGTTTATACATATACATATAGACTAAACCGAACTGACTCTGAAACGGGAAGCACGTACCTTTGAGCTCTTCTTGCTTTGGGGTTTATCATCAACATCATCATCATCACCTGCATCCTCTTCATCATCATCACTTTGCCCCTGACTCAGAGCAGCAAATATGTTGCCACCCTGACAGAAAAAGAAGGACAAAAAAAATGTCAACTAAATGTAAAAAATGTTCTATTCACTGTGCAGCAGGAGGAAAATGATTCTGTCCACAAAGATCAACTCACTTTGTTTTTCTTTCCTCCTTTGACTGGAGCAACCACTGCAAAATAAGAATAAACCATGTTAAATATGTGGTGTGAGATGTGTGACATACTGGCACAAATCAAGTTTGTGACATTACCCTCTTCCTCTTCTTCATCTTCATCACTGGGCTGGACTGACAGTTTCTTGAGGCGCTCCATGACCTCTGCATCATCCTCATCCTCATAGTCTCCTGGTTTCCCTTTCCGTCTGTCTTTCTTTTTCTTCTGAGGCTAACAGAACAGGAATGAAAAATCAATCCACAAACATAACATATTAGATTGTAAATAAAAAATTTTATTAAATATATGACAAGACTTTATTTTAAGGGGTCCTTGTGTACTTACTTTTATAATGACAATAAATTTTGCATAATTACATGCAAGCAACCCTAAGCCAAACCCTAATCCTAACCATATAGTAAGTAAATGTACTCAGTACCGAAATGTATACCTACACTGTAACAAGGACATCTTAAAATAAAGTGTAACCAAATGTATTTTTTACTTTATATAACATATTTATGATGAAAAACAAAAAAAACAATGCACCTGTTTCCCTTGTGCCTCTTTGACTGGTGGCTGTTCTACTTTTTCTTGTTTAGTATCTGATGCCAGCTCCTCAAAAAACTAAAGATAAAAACAGAAATATAAAAATACAGCAATACACAATGTATAAAGCAATTCCAGAGGTATTAGTTTTAAAATGTATTTATTATTATTTTCGCAATTGTGACTTTGATTCTGTTAGAGCTGGTGCAATCATTAAACAAATTAAATATTAAAAAGAAACATCATATAATGCTTAGCTAGATAAAAAAAAGTTTAGATTTTTTTTTTTGTTTTACATTTGTTCGAACTTGAACAAACTCTTGATTTGAAGAATGATGATTATAATCAAAGTTACAACAAATACAAATCACAATCCTGAATTACCAAAAATAAAAACTTACACTCTTCTTCCCCCTCTTATCCTTCTTTCCTTTTTTGACATGTTTGTCTAAAGAATGAAAAATCATTATGTTAAGCACTTCTGTACGCACTCAAACACACATGGGCTTTTTGACAGAAGTATGATAATGGCACAGAACGAATGGTTTGTGTATAGTACTTAAAACAACAGCTCTCTCAAAAAAAACTAGCGAGCTGACTAACGTTACCTATACAGCATTTTTGGGCAGCACAGGCACGTTCCCAGAAAAATGCTGTCTATGTAGGCAATTCACTAGATGTTGAAACAATCGCTATATCAGCAATTAAAGCTTGCGCAGTTGAAACATAAATCAAAAAGCGAATGCGGTCTTCAATTATATCAGGATGACTATAATGATGCAATGACAGTGAAACATCAAACTCCGCACCACCATTAACTCGCTTCTGTCGTTGGCTAACGAGCTAAGCAAATATAACAACAATAAATCACAACCTCAGTCAAAAATCAATTAATAACGAAGTTGTCATCGTGTAAACTTTTTCCAACAATCATATTCATGCCGTTAGTATAAAGAGGCTGCGGTGTAACGTTAATAGAAATGCACAATCTTACGTTAACGTTACCTGTTTGTGGTTCATCATCACCCTCCCACTCTGCGACTTCTTTTGCTTTCTTTGGCATTTTTCTACTAAATCTTTTTTGTCACAAGGAATGAAAATGCGGTATGTTAAACGAGACTCGGGGATGTATCACAGCTGACAATGCACACGAGCACACTGTAGATCAGTAAGCTCACATCACATGCGGCCTATGCGCGCACTGCCTCAGACACTCAAACGCCGGGAGCTCGGATCGCGACAGCGCCACTCCCTCACTCAGGCCGCTAAAGGCATTGCACCGGCGCTGCCCAAAACATATGATTTCAAAGAAAAAGCCGTAGAACCTGTAGAAATATATAATATAATAACAGTAAGCCTACCTGCTAAGCTACAGTACTTCTTTTTGGCACTTTTGCGCATAGTTTTTCAGGCAGCTTTGCAGGCAGGTTTCTTGTAGCATCTTATGTTTTTGGGAACCAAATAAGAACGTCCTAGGAACGTTCCCTGATGGCTTTTTTAGGTATTATTTTTTACAACCTAAAGGGAACGTTCTGGGAACGTAAACGTTCTGGGTTGTAAACATAATACCTAACATAATACCTAAAATTAACCTGGTTATTTTTAGTTGTCATATAACTATGCTAACAATTAAAACTTTGCAGATGGTTCTGATTATTCTAATGCTGAAATGTGTATTTTTGAATTAGAAACAATTTTTGCAGAATTTCATGTCTGAAATAAGCTTATAATAAAGTGTAGACAAGTAGTCAAATCGCATTATAATGAAAATATAATTCCAATTTTATAGCAATAAGCGTAGTCAAAGCATATAGTAAACAGTGAGGTTTGTTTGTATGTTTCACCGCGCATCCTCAGATCTGCACGCGCTCCCAGCACGCGCTTTTCACCTGTGTTCATATAAAGCCGCGCGCTTAAAAAAATTTAAAAATTAACGGTCATTTCGTTTTACTGACTAACACTCGTTTATTGATCTCTTTATTGAATAATTACTTATTAATAATATATATTTGAGAGTAAAAATTGTAATTTCAGAGATATTTTACCAGTCTAATTGAGGAGAGCATGATGTGAACCGAGAAGTTTTTGTGTGGTAAGTGGTAAGAAACGAATGCAATCCTAATCAAATAAATGTTTTTCACTTTTAATGTATGTAAAAATAACATTTTCATTTTTAAACCCTAATATTTTGTTGAAGTCATTGTTATTTGGTGCTTAAGAAACTTGCTTTTAGGAACTTATATAGAACGTTCCCCTAACCTATAGGGAACGTTCTATTTACGTCAAGAAAATTTTTTTCTGGCTAACCAAAAGGGAACGTTCTTAGAACCAAAAACTAACGTTCCCAGAACGTTCTGGGAACCAAGAATTGTTAGCTGGGCATGGCTCTTTCATAATGCAGAAGACCTTGCGTTTAAGACTTTTATTTTGAAAACAGAAAGCCGCCATAGTTCGCACGGGGCGTGATCGTCTTGTAGTAGGTCGCGTTCGCCGCTGGATGCCGCTGTAAAAGGCAGATCCCGCTTCTAGAAGGGGATAGACGCATGCGCAGTTGCGCGGACTGGCGCTGAGCAAGGACACAAGGAGAGTGACATTTGTGTTACGTTGACAACAGATTCATATTTCTAAATCACACAGAAATTTGCGTCAATCAGATTTGGATACACTCTCGCATCTCTGCACAGTGAGCTGACGCTCCACAGCACTTCATCAGATTCAGTGAGGACAGGTATGCATTTCATGTTTACAAGCAGGACAGCTAGCAAATGACTGGCATGTATAGATATGAAGACTTAACAGACTAACTATTAACTTATCTGTCTAACGTAATCACGCAAGAATCCCATTCGTCTTGGTCTTTTTAAGCAGAAGCCCCGTCTCTTTGAATTGTTAACCTTGTTTCAGAATGAATTGGTAGTATTTTTTTAGGTTGTCGGCTCAGAGTGAAAGTGTTGATTTGTAAAGTATGACCAAAGCGTGATGTGCATGTGTCAGGCTGCGTCTGATCACTGTAAATACTGCCCTACTGTAACTATAATCTAACGTAGAGACGAGGCTTTATTTAATTCAACTGGATGACTAAATGATATATTAAAAAACCTCCACCCTTATATTTTTTATTGTATATTTCTGTATTAAGGACTTGTGAGCATTTCTGTGCATAAAGAAATGGAGCGCGGCCATCATAGGCGTCTAATTACAAGTTCTAAAACAAGGTTTATTATATTGATAATTCACTGGGTTTTAAGACTCCACAGCTTTTGCCCCTTTTCTGCCTCACATTTGCTGCTGCCACTCACACACTCTTTAGTGAGCTAGCTGCTCAGACAGCATTTCTGGATATCTAAATGTGTAAATGACGGCAAAAATGCTCTCTAGGTAGATTGGGTTTGACACCGCATAGCTTATGTACCTTTATCTTTCTTAAACGTCTGCTGCCTTTGTCTGGCAGTAATGCATGCCATGTACTCCTGTTGTACTAGAGTTAACTAGTATGTAATTTAGCCCTTGTATCTTTTTTTTTTTTCTACATTTTACTGATATTAAGGTGATTTTAAATGTTTTTTTGTTTCGGCCCAGGTTAGGTTTTGAGGGACAGACATTTCTCTGTGGATGAGTGAGTAATCAGAGGCAGCGGTGGATGGGAGAGTTCATGTTTCCTCCTCTTTGAGTAGCTTGATGATGTCATCTCACTGAGACTCCATCGAGGTCACCTCAGCACCCTGACTTGAATGGCTGTGTGCAGAGGGGGTGTCTCTCTTTGGGTGGGGTGTGTCAGGAACCACGGCGGCAGGCAACCGATGAAGAAACGGTGCTGGAATTTATGTCAGGTACACATTGTAAAACAATGCGTAAATGATTTAAAACAATTTGGAAAATAAGGGTTGAAGGGGTAGTTGACCCAAAAATGAAAATGATTACTCACCCTCAAGCCATCCTAGGAGTTTATGACTTTAATCTTTTAGACAAATACAATTGGAATTATATTAAAACATGTTTTGGCTCTTCCAGGCTTTTTAAGGGTGAATGGTGGTTAAGATTTTGAAGCCCAAACAAGTGCATCCATCCTTCATAAAAAGTGCTCTACAAGGCACTGGGGGTTAATAAAGGCCATCAGAAATTAATCGATGCATTTGTGTAAGGAAAATAGTAATATTTAAAATGGTAATCTCTAGCTTTCGCTAACTGTTGTATGCATAAGCTTTAGTGAGAAGAGAGGAATGTGGAAGCAGAGGAGAGAACAAAACACCTGCCACAAATTAGAAGTACAAAACGAGTTTTCTTTAAAAGAAAAATGTCGAAAGATTTTGATATAAGCCAAGAGGAGAGTTTTTTTTTTTTGCTGTCAACAAAACTTTGTTCTTGCTAGACTAGCATGTTCTCACTGAAGCTTGCATTACACCTACATTATCCACATGATGACTAGTGAGCATGTGTAAGACAGTTAGCTAAAGCTATTTTTTTAAGTAAAAAAATTTTTTCGTACACTAACGAAACGATTCACTTCAGGAGGTCTTTATTCACCCCCTTATATGAGGGACAGATGCACTTTATTGGACTTCAAAATCTAACACCATTCATTGACATTTTTTAAAAGTATAACACTTAAAGGTGAGTAAATCATGGGGTAACTTTCATTTTTAGGTAACCTGTAAACCCCAAAATGTTCAAAGTGTAAAGAAAAATGTTCAATTATTCCAAATAATCAAAGCTTTGGCCAATTAGAATGATCTGATCTTTAATCAAATTCTGTTTGATTTATAGACCACCGAATTTCACTTGAGTGACAACTGTAGGACCCTGAGCAGTGCATCATGGGCCTTGGCTCCTCCGAACAGTCTGCGTTACCTGTCCATTAAGCAGCCATCCCTGTCCCATCCCTTCCACCATGCATGCCAGCTGAACCGAGCGGCCAGCCTAGAGGAGGAGGAATGGGAGGAGGCCATCAGTTTGCCTGTCCTGCTTAAACCTGGAGAGGGCGATGAGCAGCACACCGTGGTGAAAGTGCCCTTTCTCGGGCCAGCCAAACTAAGCGAGCTCCTTGCTTTGGGACCCAACAGACCCTTTGACTTGCTTTTTCCTTTAACCACTGTTGATGGGAGCAGAGAGGATGACATTAGCGTTACCCGAAAGATAGGGACTGAGGAAAACCAGCTGATGGAGAGAGGCTCTTCCAGGAGTCTGTTTGAGACAGAGGGATGCCCTGCGCCTTTTATGTTGGGATCTCGCTTCTTTTGCTTTCACTGCCCCGGGATGGAGTCTATTTCAGACATTATGGATAAAGCAGGAAAGGGGCAGGACGAGCAGAGCTTCTATCCGGTCCTCAACGTCACACATTACAGCTATTCTGAAACCGAGAGGGTGGACAAGAGCTCCAACCAGAGAGACATGGAGGATGAAGAGAAACTGGCCCTGATGCATGAAAAGCTGAGGGTGGAGGTAAGATAGACGGACCACTCGTAGAAAAATTAATGGGAGAAACAATGCTTGATATGGAGGCTGTGGGAATAGAAGTCCTACAGCCTTCAGGTAAAGATTTTAAATTTATGATGCCTTTGTTGTCAGGTTGTATTTTTGTTAAATGTTATCGCAATGTAATCTTGGCTAATTGTTAAGGTTCTACATTGTGTTTCAGCTTCCCAGTTTCTTTGTGAAAAATCATGACTACAGCATATACTCTGAAGATATTGAGTTCATCAATGGTCTTCTGAACACCAAAACAAGGTAAAGGGTTTCTAGGTGTTTCTAGTTATACTAGCTGTCAGTAAACCTCTGTGACGGTTGTTGTTCAAACTCTATTGGTTACATACTGGCAATAAATGAGCGTGGTAAACTCAGGAAATGATAACAACTTGTTTTTACAGCTTATAGAAAGGTCAACAACACAATTACAAAACCGATACAGTATTTACATTTTGAGAGGTTTTTGTAAACAAAACTATTAATTTTGTTACCTCGAGATGTTTAGATTGCTTCATGTCTTGTCAACCTTTTTCTTTTGTTTGTTTTTCAAAGATATTAAAGGTTTTTCAGGCAAAACTAGGAAGTTTGTTGCATCAAGAAGTTTTGATGTCTCAAAACTTTTTCTTTTACACAAAGCATTTGTACCAAAGCTAATTTCAATGTATAAAAAAAAAGTATTGCAAACAAAATGTTTTAAGATTCAGTCTAACAATGTTTTGAGGAAAACAAGTCATCGTTGGCTAATTACACAGTGACGGAAGTGACCCTTGTTACTTGTTACCAAAGTACCTGTACATTCGAAAAAGCACGCGTGACTGGTTAATGCATGTTCTTCTGTCTTTAAAGGGGTCGTGTAGTGTACCAGCTGACTCTGACGCTTTGGCGATTGATGTGTCTTTTTTATTATGCGGGAGCTCAGCTGGAAGTGCTGAAGCTGACCAAGCATCCAGAAGATGGCTCCATCAAAGCTCGCTGGAGAGTCAAAGGCCTGCCCTTCCACTCCATTCTGGTTTTCTTCTACAAGAAAGACAAGAGCCACCTCTACAGGTGAGACATGCTGTGACCACTCATCAAAACCTTGCTCTGTGCTCGTCTTCGTGTCGTCTTAATTATTTTTTTCGGTTCAGAACATATGATGCACTCTCCACCTTCTACGTTGGCTCTGATGGACGAATACACCGGCATAAAGTTGAAAAGGTGAGGTTTGAAACAAAATCTTTTTAGAATACCCTTTTTTTAATACTTATAAAAATAATTAACATAAAAAAAATATATAAAATTATATATATATATATATATATATATATATATATGTATAAAAGAAATTTCTGATTGATATGGTTAAAAGTTGTCAGCATGATTATTTGATTTATTTATTTCTTGTTAATAACTTTTCTCTCATTAACTGGAACACTGATGGATATTTCAGAGTGCTTTCTCTCGTTTTCAGCAGATAAAAGCTTAATTTTCCAGATTTATTGCAGTAAACCGATAGGGATTAGAAGTAAAAAAGGAGCACAGTTTTGTTTTAAAACGCTGTGTGAAAAACCAGGAAAGAGATGTGAGTGAGGATTTGGAGATAATAGTAGCAGACCACATCTGCACAGTGTCTATTGTTTTTTCATATTAATATGAAATACAAAGAAAAAGAAAATAATCAGGAGGATCAGAACACAGCTAGAGGACTAAAAATAGATTTTGTCACAGATAATCTTTTAAGACTAATTTCACAAAGATAGCAAGCCTTATATTATATTCCTGACAGATAAATATAGAGAATGCTGGACAATTTAAAGCTCATTCAATCAAACAGACAAATAAGGATTATTTCTAGTGCAGCCTTATTAAGTCAAGTCACTTTTTTATTTTTTTATTATTTGAAATGATTTTAAAGTATTTAGAGTGGAAGTTCCCTAATCTTAAAGTAGAGACCTGCACGGGCCTCAAATGTAGAGTATGGTTATTCATATATTAGTAATAATGTATTAATTGAAGTACATTTAAAGCAATAGTTCACTACAATGTTCATTTTTGGGTGAGTTATCCCTTGGACACCTGCTGAGGCCCTCTGATTGAAAAACATGTTATGGTGTTATCTGTGGTTTAATCTTAGTGTTTTATCTGTGTTGGCAGGTTATGGAGGCTCGTCCTCCCTTGCTGCGCAAAGTGACCTCAATGCTGGCTGGGGCTCTGGTGGCTCTGGGCATTCAGGAGCACCGTCCCGCTCTCAACCTGCTCCCACTCCTGCTGTCTTCCCTCCGACAGACCCGAGCCTGAGCAGGACCAGAGCGTGGACGCGTTTGGTCACACCATTAAAAAAAAAAAACTGAAAAAGATCCAGCGCTGTATTGTGTGGGTTGAGTGAATTGAGATGTTGGTAACCAGTTTTTTTGGAGAAAATCCCAGCTCACATTCACAGTAGTCAATCAGCAGAGGAACTGGTCATGATATTTAAGTCTTGATCAGCTTACATTGTAACGATTAATTATATATTTTTTGTATTTATATATTAATTGGAGTTTTCATCAGTTGCATTGGTTTAAATGTTATAGAGGAAGGTACATGAAAACCAGTGGTTTCATTTCACATCTTCTCACGTTTTTGGTGACCTCTAAGGGAAAGTAATGCCAGGGACTGCCTTTAAGCATAGAGAGTTTAGTTTCCTGTCTGGACTTGTTCTTGATTGCCCTTACTTTCCATGTTTGAATTGTTTTAGATGTGCAAGTCACATGATACAAGTTATCAGCCAATATGGCTCCCTGCATAAATACATTGCCAAATCTTTATTGGTCTTGCCATGCCGTCCACGTGAACAAATCACTCTTATTGTGTTTGCATCTGCAGAGCAAAGCGTGGGTTATTTTTCTCTCCAGGTTAATTGGTCAGTTTAGCTCAGTAATGACTGTCAGTGCGTTTAGTGTGATAACACATGCTCTCCACACACAAGAACAGTTCAACTGCTCTAGCTTCCTGTGGTAAAGACATAGACCAAACACTTTAATGGACATCCTGTGTCGCAAAGTAGTCAGAACACATCTGTCTCAAGTGCTCGCACTTTTAAATGGACAATAAAAGCATGAAACCCTGTCACTCCACAATCTGTCCAATTCAAAGCTGAAAGGTCAGAACCTGTTAAAGCAGATCCATTTAAAACATGGCTGAGTAATTGTTCTGCTTATTTTTTCTGCACTAATTACCCAAAAACCTGTGTTGACTATGTTGTGTGACAAATAAATGCATACTGATACAGTATTTGTAGTTTCTGTTCTTATTTGTTGTCCATTTCGGTATTTGAATTATCTGGAAAATGTTTTTGTTGCATATTGTTTATAGGTTCAAATAGGACTATAATCGTATATGAATACTTATTTGAATATAGTTTAATTCTCATTATTTTTGTTATAGCACATAACCTTTTTTAATTTAATTTTTTTTTTTAATTCTCAGCAAACATGCGTTAAATTGATCAACAGTGACAGTAGTGTGTATATATATGAATAATTTATTTTTTAAAATAAATTTAAAATTTATATTTAAAAATGTTTAACAATCTTGTTAAACAAGACAAGACTGAAAACTTGTGTAATGGCAGTATTGCATCACTTTTTTATTTTATACTTTTTGAGTTTTTTACCATAATTTTGATAAATTAATGCAGTCTTGGTAAGAATTTAAGACTTATTTCAAAAACAAAAATCTTACCGACCATAAACGTTGGAATGATGTTTTATAAATTATTATTTTTTTTAATTTATTTTATACTAGTTTCATTTATTTCAGTTATGTCACCAAAGTTAAGTTGAATAAAGATTAAATAATTTAATTTTGATCAATTAATGCAGCCATTGTAAGTAAAAAAAATCTTACCAACTGTAAACTTTTGAATGATAACATTTTATTAATTAAAATGTTATATTTATTTAATACTAGTTTTTATTAAAAATTTTTGCCTATGTCCCCAAGGTTTGAGTTAAATAAAGATTAAATATTGCCAATAAAATATGGGTAACAGAATTGAAAATGTATCAACACTTGCAACTAGCACTTTAGGGACCAAATTTCTGGTTTATGGTTACTGATGGTTATGGTTACCCCCCCCCACACACCCATTATGGCTGCATGGTTAAGACAATATTAATGTAATTAATGCAAAAACTGTCATCCAGTCACTCAGTTTCCTGGGTATCATAATTTTATATCTTAATTTTTTTTTTTTTATACCAAGTGGAAAGTCATTGTGTTTGTTTTCAAAAGTAAACCACTTTAGGCCAAACATACGGACGCAGAGGCCATTTCTTTAAAACTAGTAATTCTAGACTTGAACCATTTATTTTGTAACAGCCACATTCATGAACAACATGATGAAGCCAACAAGATGTTTTTGGCATGCAAGAAATACTTACAAATAACAGCTGTATGGCATCACTATGACTAAAACTCTCCCGGTCCTCAGTGACGAATGTGCAATGCTGTACATCTAATCATGTTCAACATGTCTGGAGCTTGTAAACATCAATCTTGGCATCTCCTCTATCTACACACTGAGCAGGTTGAGCTGGAACGAATTAGGTTTTCTTCATGTATATGTGCCTGCTATTATTGTCATTATTAAAACAACTTATTACAACAATGTACAGCTAATTTACAACCGACAGGGGCATACATGAATCCTGTCAGAGTAAAACTGAATGTTCTGACATCTACTAAGATTATAAGATGCTGCTTCTGACAAATGGACGCCACGTAGTGGAAAGAAAGTTTAGTCTCGTCTGCCTCCGTGGCCGGTCTAGTTCACCGGCTCTATATTTAGCCACTACCCACACATTTGACTACGGCAGACATCTGAGATATGTGTCGCCGATTTCAAAACAGCTGGAACCCCTCAATGCATGAGACGCTATTGGCCATTCCTTCGAGATGTCATGGTCATGACTATGTTTGACAGATGACAAGACAGAGTAAACAGAGCTGTTGGGTTAGGAGTCCTCAGAAAAAGCTCTGTGAGTGTTGGGAAAGCGCTGGTAATTGTAGTCCGGATCATCACTCAGCCGTTTCTTTATATCACTCTTCACCTGGAAGACAATGTAGGATGCAACAGATTTTCAACTAATAACTAATAAAAGTCCTAAAACTAATAACATTTTAGTTGTTTTCTTTAACTGAAATAAAGCTGAAATATGATAAAATATGAATATTACATGGGGAAAAAAAACTAGAAATGCTAATGTCTTGGCACCTGAAATTAGTTAGCTGCCAAATAAAAATCAAATTAAGCAAAATATTAATTAAAATGTATTTTAAAAATAAATATAAAAGCACAGAATAAATTAAAAGGAAAACATTGTCTAAATGTAAATTTCTAGGCAGAACAAAATTACTTGTATTAGCAACACTTCAAAATCAAGCTCCATTACATTTGAATTCCTAAAACAAATGGATTTGCTCAAAAAGAATATGATATAGTTAGAAATGCCTATTACTGTACCATCTGATCACACTGCAAAAAATGATATTCTTTAATATTTTTGTCTTGTTTTCCACTCCAAATATTTTATCGTTTTAAAAAAAAATCTTATGAGCTTAGAAATAATACGTTTTCAGACCCTACCGACAGATATTTGTTGTTGTTTTAACAATAAATTACAGCTGCCCTACATGAGCTATGGGCGTCTTGAGTTCGAATCCCAACTCAATCACCTTTACCGATCCCACCCCCATCTCTCCCACTCTGCTTCCTGTCAGTTCTGATCTGTCCTATCCTAATAAAGCCTAAAAAAAACAAACTTAATTTTATCAATTTATTAAAATAGCTCATATCTTCATTTTGCACCTAAAGTTACTATATCTTGATTTAAGGATATCTGTACTGGAAATGCTGAGGAATATATTTATTTTTTGCTGTTCGTGCAACATTTCATGCCATAGCTAAATCAAAAGACTTTCTGCTCTGATTTAAGACCTTGAAAGACCTTTATTTGTGAAAGGCAAATGAGGACTACCATGAGGAAAGCAGATGTCTCAGAACATAGTTTCTTACCTGTTGTGTATACGCTTCCTGCAGCTCTGGTGCCTCCAGCTCCCCCTGTAGGCTGTCTGGGGCAGTAACAGGTCGCACCCCCGCTGTCCTGGCAGCTCGACTCACAGCCTCAGCGAGAGAGAGGTGGGGACCCTCTCCCTGTGCGGTCTGTGAAAGGAAGAAGGCAGTTCTAATTGAATTGTTCATTTTGCATTGGTGATTTCTGGTAGCGTACTAGTTTTCCGTAAATGTAGAAGGCACACAGACCTTCCTCCTCTTGGCTGGCATCCCATGCAGATAAGCATCAGACATAGGCGGCTGTGCTTTTATCTTCCTCTGGGTCATCATGTCATGTCTTATGATGGGTACCCACTCCTGATTAACATATCGAAGAACGTAATACCGTATACAATATTAGTCGTTGGTTTATTTGTATTATTAACTTTGAGCTTGCTTTTAAGTCACTGCACTACAAAAAGGTGATTAAATGAACATTTAGCAGATACCACAATCACAACAGACAATGGAGTCTCACAGGTGGAACAGTTGCTGCCCATGGCTCCGCCTCTCCAGTTGACTCCTCCCTGTCTGCGGGTGCCATGGCCACTGCTCCTCTTGTCTCCTCTAACAAGGGCCTGCCAGGTGGTTCATCACCATCAGCAGTGTCTCCTGAGGATGCCATGACTTCCTCTGCAGTGGTGGCAGGAGCAGGAGACAGACCCTCTTCCATCTGTCACATATAATCACATATTACTATCATGACATGCAGTTGATAGTGCAGACATACATCCAGATGTGTTCAACGCCTCAGGGACAGGAAATACACAAAGGCCATTTGCTTATGATGTGTGTGTTATTGTTAACGAGACTAAACTTCAGTTAATTGCTGTTAAAGTTTCAAAAAAATATTAAACAGAAATACTAAGGCCCGGTTTCATAGACTGAGCTTAGCCTAAGCCAGGATTAGGCCATAGTTCAATTAGGCCATTTAAGTAATTAGTATAAACATGCCTTAGAAAATTACTGGCGTGCATCTTAAGATGAAACAAAGGCACTGACGTGTTTTAAGATCAGTCAGTGCAATTTTCTTTCATTTGAAACAGCTCAAATTTACATTTAGTCTAGGACTAGGTTTAAGCCTTGTATGTGAAACTGGGGGTAAGAATACAAAAAAATTACATAAAAAGAAATATTATTATTATTATTATTATTAATAATAATAATAATAATAATAATAATAGAACAACAACAATGACAAAAGCACATAATATGAATAAAAATGACAATCAATATATAAAGTAGTAGTTTTAGATTAGTATTTTGATCCAAAATGCAGCAAAAGCAGTAGTATTGTGAAATATTACAATTTAAAATAACTTTTCTTTTTGAATATATTTTAAAATGCAACTTAACACTGTGTTGGAACTTTAATTCTAATACTGATTTGCTGCTCAATAAACATTATTATTCTACAATTTTCTATTTTAGATGCTGTTCTTTTGAATTTTCTAGTATTTCTTACTGAATACTGAAGTGATTATGCTGAAAATTCAGTTTTGAAAGCACAGAAATTGCATTTTAAAATATATTAAAATAAAAAAATAATATGTCACAATATTACCGTTTTTGCTGATCAAATAAATACCGCCTTGGTGAGCAGAATAATTTCAAATGTTATAAAATATATATTTACATTTTTTACTTTCTATCTTAACCCAACTGAAACCCAGTGAATAGACTTAATCTCTTTCGGTTAGAACATACCTCAACACTCATATTATCTGATTGCTGGCTTGCAAGTGCTTCTGACTCCGTTCTTTGAGATGACTCGCTCTGTGAAAAACATAACATTCATTTTTGTATTTTGCGGTTCGGTTTGGGAGCGAATCCTGATGAAAGGATGAATACCTGCGTATAGATGACATAATGCTGAATCTGGTCTTCAGTGACTGGATTGTGCTCTAAAATCACATGCAGCCTCATGGACATCATACTGGTCAACCAGTTTACCAGACTAGGGTTCACTTCAGCTGACATCCTCCTCTGAGTGAGGAGTAAAACATGAACGTGTCAAAAGACGCATTTGATGCATTACCAAACAACTTTCATGAGGATAAGTTAATGAATCTTACAATTCGGTGGTTGATGACAGTGCTTAAAGCTCTTTGCTCTCCTCTTAAGCAGTAGAGATTGAGAGCCAAACACTCAAACAGACCCTGGGTGCACATATACAACAAGCGCTGACCAAATGTGTTATCTGGAAAGACACAAGAAACAGCGTAATTGTTAACAACAAAAATATTACAAAAAATGAAGTACAAAAATTATTCAACTAAAATTAAATAAATTAAATCTGAAACAACTAATATAATGACTAATAATAAGATAACACTGAAGAAGTGAAAATAAAACAGATTGCCAAAACAGCTTCCGTTTGCTCTCTGTATCATATCTTTTGAATTCTTGATTCCACTGATTAACGTAAAAATGTCCTTAATGACAAATAAAGTCATGTAATTTGAATACTGGGGTCAGAGCAGTTTTCGGGTCTGTGTGGATAGTACGGTGATCACCTGTACAACGCAGAATGTGAGTAGCCATGCGAGTGAACTGTTGTCTCAGGAAGGATATGTTGGTTTGGATGATGTCCACTCCCTCGCGAACAGTCACAGTGGACTAAAGCAGACACAGCACAGAGACTATCAGTTAGAGTGTATGATGAACAGATGGTACAGTATAAATCATAAGCAAGCAATACTTACAAAACTCTCTGCAATGTACTCCTCTAGTCCATTGATCAGATCCTCGGCAGCACTCTAAAAAACAAAAACGATACCATTAGTATCATTACCACGCATTAGTACAGCACCAGTATTTACATTTACGAGATGCTTTTATCCAAAGCGACTTACAAATAAGGCCAAAGGAAGCAATTAAATCAACAAAAGAGCTATAAAATTCAAGTGCAAGTCTCTGTTAGCCTAAAACAATACACGTAGCAAGGTTTTTTTAATCTACTTTTTTTTAATAGAAAACAAGCAGAAAAGAAAAAGAGAAACAGTGCAAGTGGGTTTTTTGTGGTTTAGTTTTAGGTTTGTTTCTTGTTATTTAATTTATAATATTAATATTTTTTGGCTTGGGTTTTGCTAAATTTTTGCAATCTGGCAACCATGCACACGCTCTTCATTGTGAAAGCGCTGAGGACAATCTGAAATCATGAAGTTTAGCAATCTGCATGTGAAAATTTTGCTAAAATGAAATCATTTAGCCGGTCTGTGTTCTGTCGTGAAATCTTGACTATTTTGTTTGCTATTGTGGTTTCTGAATAAATGTACCTGCAGTTGATTTAATAGAAAAAAATTATTGCAATTTGGAATTATTGGATTTACTATTATAAATGTCATGGTTGTTTTCATAATGTAGACATTATTCATTTATGTAATAAGTAGCTTATAATCAGTACATTAGGAAATAAACCATGTTTATGAGGCATTCTATTGATTTGTGCTTATTGATGAAAGTGAACTGACTAAAACATGATTAGACATTTAGTCGAAAAAAATTTAATGTATTATTGAAAAAGTATTGTCAATTGAGTATGTAACTCATCTGAAATTAAAGTCATGTAAGCTCAGACTCACAGCTATGTTGGCATCAGTGGGCTCTCTGCCTTGCAGATAGTGCTCAGTGAAGAAGGCCGTGAGCTGGGGCTGGATGCGGCTCAGAGGCTGAGGATTACCATGTAGCAGCAAAACCATGTCTACCATTGAGAAACTCTGACACACCAGAGACAGCAGATCTCCAAAGAAACCTGCCAAACAAACACAGACAGCGAGTCAGTATGAGTCCATTAAATGCAACTTGCTTGTTGAGCCAATGAAGCACAAAAACTGACCCACTGCATCTCCAGTTCCAGGAGTGAAGAGGTTGCTGGTCTGGGAAAGTCTCTGAATAAACTGGGCAATGCTCTCAGTATTGCCTTGACCAGCACCCAGAGAGCCCATCATTGTGGACAGGACACCCTGCACGATGCCTGTGAAAAGCTCAGGGCTAAGGGTCTCTCCACCTCCACTGGGAGGCTGAGGGGCGGTAGTGTGGGCTGCTCCTGAAGGGGCAGAGGGTGTGGCTTGTGAGGGTGGAGGCTGCTGGTTTGGTGGAGGAAACACAGGCTGGCCGGACTACAAAGAAAACAGGACGTTTAAATAAAACATTTGGTAAAATCAGACTACAAAAACCCTTTTGCTTAGAAAGCTTTTAACCTGAATGAACTCGGACAGGCCCTGGATAAATGCAGGGACACCTGGAACAGTCACAGTAATGGAGGGAGGACCTCCAGACACCCCTGCACCAGCTCCAGCAACTCCTCCCAAAAGTGAGCCCAGCAGATGAGCTAGGTTATCTCCTGGGCCAACCTCCTGGGACTGCCCCACAGACGCCGTGCTGGTGGTGTGGGTCGACGTCTGACCGGATGTGTTAGCAGAGGATGGAGGAGCAGCGGAGGAGGAAATAGAGGAAGAGGAAGAAGTAGCTGTGGAGGTAGAGAAAGAGAAGGAATGGGACGATGAGGTAGTGGACGTCTGGTCGCCTGAAGATGGAAAACATGGAATGTTTATAAGCTGTGTTGGATTTTGCACAGAAACTGAATAGGTAAGGACCACTCACCTGTGTGCAACGGCAACAAAAGCTGCCCTACCAAACCACTGACCATCTGTGTGAGAGGAGTGGATGTCATAGGGTTGCCCTTGATTGAAGAACAAAAATTAGTTTTATGCAAAGAGATTAGATACGGTAAATGATAAAATCATCACATCACTCAAGCCTGACATTTTGACATTTTCCTTTCTCTTTGGAGTGTTACAAGCTGTTAGTGCACAGATGAGATCCCTAAAGTTTCAAAGACTAAAATCTCAAAACCAAAGAGATATTCTTTATAAAAGCTATGACTTGTCCATGCCCCCTAAAATGTCTTGTTTAAACGCCCCCACTTTTCTACGTCACTGTGTGGGTTTGCTTGCATAACACTGTCCAAATGTTTAAAGAAGGTGGAACTATTATTCTCGCTGTAGTGTTGCTGCCAGCGCCATGTTCTGGAGACACTGTGCTCCATTGTGAAAGTAAAACTATTTTGTTTGTGCTTTCAAAAGGGGACACAACCAGACATCAGTGGTTAAGTTGTATTTACAACACTGTTCCAGAACAATTCACAAACACAATAGTCGTTTCTATGATCACAAATGCAGACATGTTTACGAAGTAGGATGCAACGCAATGCGTAAAAAGACATAAGTCATTATAACAACTGATTATATCCTCACTGGATGCAATAAATGCCTTGTTTATGAGGGCTTTTATTGTTTTTGTGTCATTGTGCTGGGTCACGGCATCACGTTATGGTCAGGGACATAACATTTCCGTTACACACTTGTGGATAGCTGGCCAATCAGAGCACGCCTCACTTCTCAGAACAAGGAGCAACAACAATGTACAGTAAAAAAAAGTTCATAAATTAAAAGTTCATACTTGGTTAGTCTGTTGTCCTGCTGATGGGGGCACTGTTGCCCGCAGGTTGATAGTGGTCCCTCTGGTGCTCATGGGTTGGGGGATGCGTGGAGATAAGGTTGGCCGTGTGATGACCACCCGGGCTTGAGGTGGTGGAGGAGCCTGGCTGTCTGCACTCTGGACACCTGTGCCTGCAGTGCCCTGCTGCTGCTGCCCCTGTTGTCCGGCAGAGGCTGCAGTTGCCATGGCGACAGCCTGCTGGGAGATCTGATGCATGATGGCCTGCATGAACTCCGGTGGCAGTCCTGGTACATGGATGGGTGCGGTGGTTCCTTCAGAGAACAGACGCAAAGAATTCAGTGAAAAGTGACCATTAACACTGCTGGAAATTAAAACTGCTGCAAGGTCTAAATTTTACACACAAGACTACAAACAACTTACAAACAACAACAGTGTTACATCGCAGCGCAAAAACAGTACTTTAACACCACTCAAATGAACAATTCTGTCATTTACTCACAATCACATTGTTTCAAACCTGTATGACTTGAATTTTGAAGAATGCAGTATTGATAACAAATTAAAACTATTAAAAATCATTTTTGGTCCTTAAAAATATATATAATTTGAAATATTAAAAACTAAATAGAAATATATAAAAGCTAATAAAATTAACAAAACCACATTACTAACAAAAACTTTTACTAATATTTTTTTTGCGTTTAGTTTAGTAAGTCAAACTGGTTTTGAACGACATATGGGCATGTAAATGATGATAAAGCATATTTTTTAAGTGAATTTTTTTCTTTAAAATACTATCACACATGTTAATGTTGGCATGGCTGGTTACTGACTACAGACAGAGGTGGAAACTAACCAGTCTCTCCAGCAGCGCTGGGGTTCTGTTGCCTTTGGCCCTGCACTCCACTGTCTGAATCTGCTGCACAGAAATGCACAGATCAGTGGTTGGCAGTTACACTACAGCTACCCATTCCAGGTCTCAAAATTCCTTTTCTGAAAGCAACTATTTTAAATTGTAAAATCACATCATGATGAAGAAATTTGGAATATTCTGAAGTTTAACAGACCAGGAATGGGCAGCGTGGCTAAAACACAAGGCTAAGAACACGGAGTTCATGATTGGAAGGGTTGGTGACATACCGTCCAGGTTCATCTGCATCATGACCACTGGCTCCATGGTCTGGTGAGTGATTCTGATCACTCTTGGAGTCCCCTGACCGTGACCCGTCTGTTGGCTGGCTCCATTCGGTGGAGGAGGAGGTGCCTGACCCGGAGGCTCTGATTGGTTGCTGGGCTGTGAGGTTTGGGCCTGTCCATCGCTTGTCTGTCTGCTGTTTGCCGTCATGGTCACAGTGGAGCCCAGGTTTATCTAGATGACATATAGTTTGAGGTTAACTGTTCGATACTAACAGCATGAAAGTAGTTTTGTATGTATAGTTGCTTAGCTCACCGGAATAGGTATATGAGACGGCCCACTCTGCAGCACAACAGGAGAGGTGTAGTGAGACATAGGTCGCACCACATGTAAGTGGCGGGGTGGCTGAGCTGATAAATTGCATCGGAGGTCACTCAGAGCCACCAATGTGTTGCCAAGGAGATGGAGTGACTCTCCAATCAAATTGAGAGTACGCTGATCTTCCTCTCGTTCTTGAGTCTGTCCAAGAAACCAATTTTCAAAAAATTAACATGCCTTACAGCGCATATGACAATTACATAACAAACTGTCTAGGGCATACATTGTTATTGTAGTCAGCAGAACTGGCTGCTCCAAGGATGGAATGTGTTCTCTCCATGAATGGACGGAGGCGCTCCTCCACCCTTCGCACCTCTGACAGAACCTCCACCAACTCTAAAGGGCTGGGGTGACTGTGAGACATGGAAAGAAGTTACACTTGTAAATGTAATTAGACAAAGACATGATAGATAAAATGTTCAAGGACAGAGAATTTTTTTTCCCTTTTATTTAGCAAGGATACATATCAAAAGTGACAGTAAAAACTTTTGATGTTAATAAATATCTATTTCAAATACATGCTGTTCTTTTTAACTTTATTTTCATCAAAAATCACGATTTCTACAAACAATATTGAAGTTTTCAAAACTGAATGTAGTTTACTGAGCAGGAAAATGTGTATTAGAAAGACATTTTAAAAAGTATATTAAAACATAATAATTTGACAAAATATTAGTGTACTTTTTAGCAACTAAATCTCAGCAAACTACATTCAGTTTTGGGGGCACCTAATTGATTACAGAGACGTCTCTGCATTTAATAAATAAATAATCTCGTCATTATACATTACCATCACTCTATTCTCCTATTTGATAATGTTCAGTGCTTTGCTTCAATCTGTATTGTTAAAAGCATTATATAAATAAAAGTGATTGATTAATTGAACTAAATGCAGCTACCTAACTGATCATAAGAGACTTTATTCGAAAATATTTAAACTGGCCTCAAACTTTTGTGCGGTAGTGTATATCACATGATTTGATCTTTTTGTGGCAAGGCAAGGTTCAGGTTATAAAACATCGATGTCTCCCCCAAAATAGTGATATTACGAATAATTATGATTTCTTAAAATAACTTATCTTGAAAAATATTGAAATTATTTGACTCACCAAGGACAATAATTTTAGCTAAAAATCTTTTTTTACTGTTCTACTGGGGGGACAAAATCACCTACTGTAAATTCAGGATGGCATAAAGGTGAGTAAATTAGGAGTAATTTTACATTTTTGCGTGAACTCTCCCTTTAATGGTTACACCATGTGACATTTTAAATCTAAATATTTGAACAATATGAAATCAACATGAGCCTGGTGCATGCTTTTTTTACCTAGATTTTTAAAAGCTTTTTCCTTATGGACAATTTTATTTGTCCTAGACCCTAATGTTTTCTCTTACTTGGGTCCAGAGTGAGTTGCTCCTTCTGTCTGTGAAGCTGAGGATGAGGGTGGAGGTGGGGAGCTCTCCATTGGCTGTGCTGAAATTGATGAAGATGATGATGGCTGAGGATGTGGTGTCTCTTGCTGAGATGATGGTTCACTTGACTGACCCTGAAACAAAAAGTTCAAGTTACTTCTAACAGAAAATATGCATCAAGCCAAATTACTTTTTATATTAAATAAAGAAATCCAAAAAGATTGTTTTATTTGTTGGATGTAAATATTTGCTCTGCACCTCAAGTCTGTGGATTAAAGCCTGTGTCTCTCGCAGCAAGCTTTCAGCCAGCTGGAGCCTCATCCTGGGCTCGCTCTGCACTGATTGGTCCACGTTGATATGGACATCTACAGAGCCACTGCTCTGTGAGAGAGGAAATAAATTACTGTAGATGTGTCCAGAGATAACCTTTCGTTTTAAACAACAGACCGTGACCAGACAAAGCATAAGTGCGTCTAATACAAACATTCAGTACACTGCTTCTGTTTATAATTATGTAAGTATGAATGGTGAATTTAGAGGATGCAAGGATGACTCACTCCTGTGCTGGTGCTCACTCTGACATTACGCCCCATTTCTCCAACACCAGCCAGCATCTGCTGCACTGACATCTACAGGGGTGAAATTTAAATTTCCTTTAATAGCAGGACCCGTAACACATGTATTACAGTGTCTGAGGTTAAGCGGTCACATAGCCTATTACAAACATGTGTCTCTTCACATTAGGAAAGCACTGTAACCTGTATTTGCTGTGGGTCCATGATATTCACAGGCAGGTTAAAAGTTCCCAGCATTACGTAGTTGTTGGCATTACGGTCATGTGGAGTTCCTGGAAAAGTAGAGGATTGAGAGGAGGTGGATCCTCCATCCGTTGCACCTGAGGAGCCAGAAACTCCACCTCCTCCACCCCCAGACTGACTGCTCTGAGGAGGTGCTCGCTCCACAAGATGAATGACCTTCCCATCAACATCTGAAATACAACAAAATGGTTTTTTTATCATTAATATCCACAAATAAAAACCAGATCCAATTTTAAAATCTGCCCAGATAAAAAGGGCTGCACGATAATAATTAAAATGATAATAATGATTGATTAATTACATGATTAATTATAATCATCATTTACATTTCATTAGAATTATTGCACTTAAACATAAGCACAAACTAAGAGAACACCAACTCTCATCGACATTTTTATTTTTAAACAATACAATGCATGCGTACACTTTCCTCCAGATGCAAACATCCACAGATTACGTACACGCGTGTGCTATCTACCGGATATAAACAAGGCTGATTACGTCAAATACATTAAAATGTGCGTATGTATTGCATTATGATACCCTCTAAAATGGTGGAAGACGTAAGGCAGGGGAAAGGAATGGTGGAGAAAATTAGGTTATTTTTGTTTTCTTTGCTCAAAAACAAGTATTCTCTGAAACTGAAGTTGAGCCACTGATGTCACATGGAGTGTTTTACCAATGTTTTTACTACGTTTCTGGACCTAGGATCATTTCAGTTGTATTGCTGTCTATGGAGGGTTAGATGGCTCTTTGATTTCATCAAAAATATCTTAATTTGTGTTCAGAAGATAAACGAAAGTCTCTAACTAAACTAAAATGTTTAGGCACCACGCAACCCAGACAACTGTGTCCCGTGGTCCAGGGGGGCCCCTGCAGAACGCAATTTCTTCTGATGGGCATCGGAAACCGGCTTTTTTTTTTCCAGTGTGTAATTATCGATAAGCAGTATCATATTGGTATAGATAAAATGTAAACGATAGCCTACCTAACCCTACCCCAGAATCGACTGCAAAATTCACAGAGGGGGCCACCCCAGGACCATTTGCTAAGGGCCCCCAAAACACTAAACACGCCCCTGGGGTTTGGAACGACATTAGTGTGTGTGTAATTAATGAGAGAATTATCATTTTGGGGTGATCTAACCCTTTAACAGTTCCAGTGCGAAAAACAGACGTAAAGAAGTGACTCACTGTATTCTGTGAGTGTCCTCTCATCCTGCAGTACTTTACCCTGGTAGATCAACCTCTGCTTATCCACCGGGATTTCAACAGCAGAAGCGATGTGCTCTTTAAACTGCTTCACAGTCCACTAAGAGAAAGAGGTGACAATCAGATTACAAAGGCAAACGTAATTGGTTTATCGATGTAAAGTGTATTTAACAGCCTTTCTATATAGCGGTCCGGGTTATACTTTGTTTAACAAGCTAGTTTACATGCAAATTAATCAGCACAAACAAAGTCCTCACAAAACGTTTTTTTTTGTCTATGACTGATAATATCGTAAAGCACACAGAAACACACCTCTCCCCTGACAGTGAACGTCCTGCTCTGGGAATCTAGAGTTTTCACGGTCACCTCTATGGCTCCTGGTTCCTCCATGACTCCCAAGTTTCTTTAAAAAGGCGAGATGATGAATAAAGCTTCCAAAAAATGATTACAAGGACTAATGTTTGCAATTAACCTCTACGAATCATATCACGTAACTTACACTGCTAGCGAAAAAATCAGATCTCTTTGTTATCAAAGACGCTGTCTACTAGTTTTACCGCGTATTATGAAACCATAGAAACATACACTTGCATTGCAGCTTCAGTAATTATAACAGGAGCGTCTCGTTTTGTCTCCATAGTAACGTTGGGCGCTACTAGCACCGTAAATGCTAACAGTACTGATAACGGACATCGTAACACCCATATAATAAACACAAGACGTATTTAAACACAGCGTATAAGCAAAATAGCGACACCTTTTACTAAAACACTAATTTATCAGTGGTCATACATAATTGTTATTGTTTAAGGCCATTACTATGTTATGTACGAGGCTAACAACAGTCAAAGCGATTCGGTTTTAAATTCTAGAAATAAACAAACGTTAACGTTACATATGAAGAGCAGCAGAGTAACGTTACATGTGGGTTAGAAATGCAAAGGATTAAACACCTTACTTTTAAGGGATAAGTGTGGCAGTTCGGCGATTTAGTGTTTAATTATAATTTATCCCACACGACAGCTATAGGGACATGCTAGCTAAGAAGCTAGCTAATCCCAAATGATGCTCGGCCAGGAAGTGATGTCACGTTCTGCAACTAAACTGCGATTTCAAAGTAAAACTACAACTCTAAATCCGAAAATCTGTATGTTTGTTTATAAGTCCCTTTAATGTACTCAATAGTCTTTGCTACAACCTGTGTTATAATTTACTCCTAAACGTTGACGAAACTAACAAAATGCATCAGAATGAATGAGTTTATCACCAAGAAAAGTAATATCTGCTGGTGTACGTAACGGCAACGTTACTTACTCTCTTACTTAACCCTTACATATTAGGAGGTTTTTATGCAAATCAATAACATTTAAAAATATTAATTTGCAGAAAATGCAAGAGAATACAAAGCTTAAGCCTCACCAGCTTTTTCCCCCACGGGTGCACTAAAAACAATAAAAACTAAAAACAATAAAGATGTGATCAGAAAGATGAGTTTTGTTTTTTTTTTTTGGAATATTGTGTGTAATGTGACATTTAGAAATGCACAGCACACATACAGTACAGAAAGCATTGTATTGCACAATTATTCCCTTTTCAGTGTTATCATTTTAGGACAGCATTAGAATTTTAAGCTGTAATATACATATTAATGACATCAAAATATATTTTCAATAATTGGGTGCAAGTTCAGAACATCTATATGCGTGTGATATATATATATATATATCTTAATTATATCCAATTTTAAGAGTCTTTGGCACAGAAATGATCATATTGGACTTGAGCTCAATGGCAGATCAGCACATTGCACAACATTCACAAAGCCCAAAATTAGCCTGACATCATATGCACTAAAAACAATAAAGATGTGATCAGAAAGATAAGGGTTTTTTGGAATATGTGTGTAATGTTGTTCAGATACAAACATTTAACATTACTTGTTTTAGAACACCTGAATGACCCAAAAATGTGTCAAGCTCGACTACCAGCATATGTGTATGGGTCTGCGTAATGTGAACAATTTGTATTTGCTTTCATACAGAACCAGCATACCAGACATGACTAACCTTTCTGTCAGACCATCAAACCTGTTTAGGCTGGCTGAAGCACATTTCAGCAGGGTTTTAATGAGTAAGCTGAGGCAAGCAGGAAGAGACAGATAACTCAAAGCTAGCTTAAAGGCTGAGTATCAATTTGTTGGGAAATTGCATGTGAAATGAGTGTCCCTGATGGAACGTCTACATTTATGCAGTTCTCCCATCACACTTCAGATGTGCTACAGCCTTGCTGCCATGACAACAGCATTTATCATGACATCACCTCCCGAGAGTGACTCATACTGCGCAGGTCTGCATAAAAACTGAAATATTTGTGTGCATGACAATGAGAGAGAGAGAGGGAGAGAGAAGGAGAGAAACTGATGAATTTGTCTGACAGCATTTACCTAATCAGTAAGGATGACAAACAACACACAGCCGGAGATGATTCAGTAGACATCCACATATTTAATTCTCTATGTAACAAAAATAATTACACATCTTTGTTCCAGGAGCTTTACGATATTGAAAAAGTGAACAGAAACCAGACATTTAGAAATGCACAGCACACATACAGTACAGAAAGCATTGTATTGCATGAATGGACACAATTACTCCCTTTTCAGTGTTATCATTTTGGGACAGCATCAGAATTTGCAGTGGAAGGTTACACACATTTTAAGCTGTAATATACATATTAATGCCATCAAAATACATTTTCAATAATTGGGTGCAAGTTCAGAACATCTATGTGCGTGTGATTATATATATATTTAATATATATCTTAATTATATCCAATTTTAAGAGTCTTTGGCACAGAAATTATCATATTGGACTTGAGCTCAGTGGCAGATCAGCACATTGCACAACATTCACAAAGCCCATTTTGCACTTCCCATAATCATTACCCATGACTATTACTGCGTTTATGTAATCTAATCACAGTGATCATTAGATAGTCAGATGGTCAGTCTGAAAGATTGCAGACCATATATCGAGTAATGCTGGCACAGCTTTGAATTGCGGTCAAAGATAAAATTCAGTGACAGTGACCAATTAAATTTGATTTTCCCTTGTGAAAAAGAAATATAGTTTAGCATACTTTTAAAAAGAGTACTTAATATACTTAAGTGTGAACTGAATGTAATGTTTTCTGACACTTAACTGCATGTTAGTTGCAATTCAATTAAATATTATTACAGTTTAAATTAACATTAAATGCAGTTAGCAGAATTTTGGAGTTATTTTTTCACCCACTTAAGTGGGACTTGAGTACATTGTTGTATTACATGAATTTACTTGAATGTGTTAATAAAAACAAATCGAGACAAATCATGACAAAAGATTATTATTACGTAATAATTAAAAAAATTACTTTGAAATGTAACATTATTACAAAGTTTACTTAAGTGTACTAAGAAATAGATATAAAAGTATACTTTCTTTAAGTGGCCTTTTAATTCCATAATATATTATCGGCAAATACAGTTGTTATTTTAAATATACGTACAAGATTAGAAGTACACTGCAAGTGCACATACAGTAAAGCACACTTCTTTTTCACAAGGGATAGCACAGTTTAGTATTAAGAAAGCTACCGTGTGACATAATAAGAAAGAGATTACACTTGCCGCTCATGAGAAGAGGTGTAAAACAGCAGCAGAGGTGTGTGAATGTGACAGGAGACACATCCCACAAGGATTTCACAAAATTATGAATAGTGTAAAAGCAGTTGTGACAAAATGTGCTGATAGGCGAGCAAAGAAATTGCTTAAACTGCTGTTACTGAAGATGTAAAGTCACAGGATATGCTGCAAAATAAATCACAAGGTTAATCTTTGAGTATTGCTACAGCCTTTCACTAATGAAAGAGAAGTCACTTGGATGAAGCTAAAAAGATGGCTAAATAATCATTGCTTTTTTGTAGCAAAATGTTCCAGTATTGTGATCTAGAAGTATATTTAAGGTTTAAAAGAGAAATTTGGAGAAATTACATCACATGCTCATCAATGTACCCTATGCAGTAAACTGGATGCAGCATATTACGGATGACTGATACTGTAGCAATAAGCAACAGTTTCAAGTTAAAATGCCTTAATGATTGATTTGATTCTTATGAACACTCATCTTTTTGCTTCACAAGATGTTAATTGATAGACTGGAGTCATGTGTAATATTGTGATGTTTTTATCATCTCTCATTCTGACGGCACCCATTCACTGCAGAGGATTGTTTGGTGAGCAAATGACGGAATGCTAAATTTCTGTTCCAATAAGATTTATTTATTTGAAATTCACAGAGACTATATCACAACACTTTAGTTGACCCCTTCGACCCCTTCGAGCCCTGGTTCTGAGTGAAATTGTAGCGTTTGAAGATCTGGTGCTAAAGTTAACTGGGCAAGTTAGTTAACATCTTTCACCACAGGGAGGCAGTCTAAAACTAAAGCTATTTCCTCTACTCACTACATAGTGCAACAGTAATCTCATGTTAGTAAGTATTGCGGCATAGTAACATTAACAAGTACTACACATTCTGCGTCTGGTTTACATTTGTGTCCACTTATATTACAAGAGTAAAGAAAGGTAGTTCAACATTGACAATATTCATACAATTAAAATCCCCTTGGGTGACACCTGCAAAGCTTATGAAAGAAGAGATGAACTAATAAAGACTGAACTAAAGCTCTCATGACAAAAAAACAAAAACAGAAATAAAAACAGCTCACCAGTCATACCACGTAACAACAAACACGACGGCGTAATACTCCTAGCACTGGCGTGAAGATCATAAGAAAGAATTAATACAAAGGTTGAGGCATTTGTGTTCTCTCACGTGAACTCGCACACTCACACACTGCAGCTTTCACACCAGAATATAGTGAAGAAAATGCACACATTAGTGTCCCTCTTCCACAGACAGACCCACATACGTAAGAACAGTAAGGGTTTTTTGTGTTAGCACACAAATCATTGCAGCCGTGTCAGATTATGAAAGCAATTCTACGGTAGAGAAACATTTACATGTACATATTAAGCATGTGTATAGGCATTATGTACAAAATGTCGTCATGTACATATATTGTCAGTTCTCTAGCTAAAGCTACTCTTCGTTTTCTGGCATGACCCGCTACGAAATATCACCCTTTTACTCAGCCATGGCTTTTCAGTTTTATCTCGGCCAATAACGCAATTAGAAGACTATGCTTCGTGATGGTGTCGTCAGATTATGGCAATGCATTCAAACTCCACTAATGTGTCAGTATTAGTTGCTGGAGTGTTATCTAGTGGGTTAGAGTGCTGTATATGAAGGCACCCACAAATGTCAAAGGATTCAGTCCTGCCCTGAACTCTCTGTAATGCTCTTCCGCTGGCACAACCGGGTATGTTGCTGTTCTGACATTTTCAATCTGGGCAAAAAAGAAATAAATAGATAAATAAATAAAAAATTGTAGAAACATTTGGCCGATACAGATAAGCAGATCATTTTTTGTTATGCGCAATAACCAATAACCGGAAGCCCTCTTTCTTGTGTTCTTGTAATCTCGACACTGCTTCTGTAGATAAGTGAATAATAGATAAATTAATTTCTATTTTGTCTAAATAAATTAAAAACATTAAAAAAATAAAAATGTACAGTATGAAAAATGGAAATTCATTTGCTAAAGATGATATTTAACAGTGTTATTAAATGATTTGTGTTTTTAAAGATTAACTTCAAGTGAGTGTTAGTTGATAGCAAAGATAATTTAAATGTAAAAATATGAACTATTACGTATTTCAAATACCAGGTAATTTCAATATCCACCAATAAATAATAATAAAAAAAACGAAACACTAACATGATTTCTTTTGTAGTGAAACAAACAAAACAAAGACGAATAGTTTTACATGAAAAACTATTTTAGTCTTTCTACTTCAAAATTTTACATTTAATTAATATCTTGCTTGCCATTTCTTTGTAATTATTTGTGAAATGTACTGGCAATTTCTAAGTGAAAATTGTTTCTACACCATATTAATCTTTATTATTGTGTATAATATAAAGTCATGCCTACAAATGCATTAAAATAGATCAGAATCAAATTGAATTATTATTTAATTATTTATTATTATTACATTAAATCCTTCAAATATGCTTCTAATCCTAAAAAGGGTGTTAGCTGGCTCAGAAGTGACCTTTTTGAGGAAATAAATGTCTTGTATTAAAGATTCAATCTTTTGAACTTTCTGACTCTCTCTAGAGGCTGGAAAGCAGACAGAATGTGTAATAAGTGATACAGGGTGGAAAAGACTCTCTCTTGCATTACTTTGACTAATCATTCCAAATGGCCATAATCATTCCCTTAACATTCCCAAGATTATCATGCAGTCTAACTTCTGTTCAACTGTATGTACATTTTCTCTCATTATCTATTACCTACATCTCTCTAGAAGTCTGTACATGGTTCTCCTCTCTTTCCTACACCCCCCACCCCACTTCACTCATCTTCCTCCTATCCTCCCTTACTTCTGCATGTCACACTGCAGTAAAAGAACAATGGAGGGGTCGCTCTTGGCCGCCTCTTTGAACTCCTCCAGCGTGATCTCATCGTTGTGGTCCTTGTCCATCTTGCTGAAGATTTTGTCCACACGCTGTTGTGGGGTCAGTCCATCTTCGTTCATACGCATCATGATCACCGTCCCAACCATCTTGTAGATTGCCTGGACCAAAAAATAGGATGAACACACTTCTAAAAGCAAAAATGTCTGTCTTTATGTGATGCAATGCCTTCTCTGAATCCCTCACCTCAATGATCTCCAGCATCTCCATGCGTGTGATCTTGCCATCTCCGTCGAGGTCATACATGTTGAAGGCCCAGTTGAGTTTCTGCTCAAAACTTCCCCTGGAAGTAATGGACAGCGCGCAGATGAACTCCCTGAAGTCAATGGTGCCATCACCGTTTTTGTCAAACGTCCGAAAGGCATGCTGGGCAAATTTTGATGCGTCACCATAAGGAAAGAACTGAAAGACACAAAACCGATACATCGTCTGGCTTTTAGTACACTTTATAGTATCATAACTACATAACCCTACTTAAGGGAATAGTTCGCCCAAAATGATAATCACCCTTTTATAGTGACTTTTCATCATTTTTGTAGCTTTGCAGTCCCTAGTCATAATATGATCTCATTTTATGGATAATATATAGGTCAATATTCTGCTTAACATCTTTTGTGTCCCACATAAGAAGAAAGAAAGTAATGGTCTGGAGCAGCATGAGTGTAAGTAAATCAAGTTGGGTGAACTAACTCTAATATGCTGGGTATATTTAAAGCTTGGCATCTGGTTTAAGCTGGTCCTTGTTTGGTCATGAGCTGGTTTAAGCTGGTCCTGACATGTTCCTGAGCAGGAACTAGTTGCTAGGACCATCTTTGGACCAGCACATGACCAGCTTTAACCAGCTAAGGACCAGCTGGTTAAACCAGCTGCCATGCTTCAAAACATACCTAACCAGCATATGCCTTGACAATATTTTTCATTATGTTTTTTTAATTTCCTTCACAAGGGTGACACTGAGAGCAGGTATATCTTATGTGTAAAGCATCCCTTTGACTTCCCTTACCTTGACATAGAGTTGCTGGAACTCTTCCAGATTGAGGATGCCAGATGGACAGTCCTTCAGGAACCCCTTATACCACTGCTTCAGCTCAGCTTCATTGAACTCTGTACTCTTGGTCAAGTCATCAAGGACCTCAGGAGCAAGCTTGCTGTTGTGTTTCCCCATCTTTCTACACCTCTCTGTGGAGAAGGTGGGCAAAGAGCCATTAAAATACATTCATGCTTTTATAGATTGTCAACAGCAATCAAAAACACAAACGTACTGTGGACAGGTTTCTTGACAAGATTAAAGTGAATGAGTAATGCCACTGAGAATTGCACAGTTTCATATCTTTCTTATTACTTCTGTCTCAAGTATTGCAAAAACCAAGAATATAGAGCAAGAATATAGAGCAAGATTGTATCATTACCAGAAACTTTTATAATTAACAAAGACTTTTTTTTTTTAATTAAATGGTATTGCATGTTCTCTCGAGTCGAGTTCCCATTCATTTTCTCTACAGAGGCAGAGATAGGTAATACGTTCAAGGCACACTTATCATTGAGCTCTGAGGTTAATAATATACGTTTCTGCTGAAGCCATCAGACAGTGCTATTTCACCATTTTTGTTAAACTGTAAATAAATTCTGGTGAAGAACTACGTGACCATGATTCCTGTTTCTTTAATGTTTTAAGTAACTTTTGTGAAAATAAAATGTAAAAACATGGGTGAAATAATGTTCCATTGTCATTTAGTGTAACAAATATGTTTATATAAAATTTAAATAACATAAAAGAGTTATGCTGATGTTTAATCCCTATGGAGCAAATTAACAGGACAAAATACATTTGAAATGAATGAAATAGTGAGTGCTCTCTGTTTTGTGAATCAACTATCAGACTGACATGTGAAACAACCTCAGTAATTGGCAATCACAGCTAGCTTTTTGCATAAAGTTTGCAACCGGTTTTACTTCCACATTGTGACATACTTCAGAGAGAATCAGAATATTGAATGAGGAAAACAGAGGGTGTGGTTTGTTTTTCTACTGCGAAAAGATTTTATGTAATAAAGACGGCGTTTTATTCAGAAATGGATGCTGGCAGTTGGAGGGGCGTGGTAAAGAATGTCATGCTCATGGTCAAGCCGTCAAACTGATGTTGTCAGAGAAAAGGAGCATTTTCAAACTTGGATTAAAGATTACGAAGGCAAACAATTTTTTTGTGGATCGACTTGCACGGATGAGTTGTTTACCACAAAAATAGCAATGTGAGCTAACAAAATATATAATATAATATAATAATTATAATATAATATATAATAATTATAAAATATAATATTTTTGATTTCACGCTGACTTTAATATTAAAAAAAATGCTAAACAATTTCTAAATTTACAGCTAAAATATATGAACAAGTGAAACAAACTAAAACTAATTTGAAACTTGAACATTTCTATCATGACAATGTTAATGTATTTAGTCTTGGCGGAATACATCTGCTACAGTGCTGCTGCTGAGCAGCAAGCTCATTTGCTACCAGTACAGGAGAACACCAGTCAGCTGTGCTATCTGATAATGATGTCATTAAGTCAGATTGAGTTAGACCTATCGGACTGTATCATCTAGAGTTTCATGTCAAAACTATATATATATATATATATATATATATATATATATATATACACACACAACACAGTCTTATGACCAGTTCATACATATTTTATGAGGTGGCTAATTTGTATGAATTTATACAACCTCACTTGGTATGATTTTACATGATTTGTCTAATCCCCAAAGGTGGGTTGATTTAGGTGTAAGTCATTCATACAAATTGGCAACTCGTAAAATACATACGATTTAGCAAAAAAACTTATGAATTTGTAAAAGTAAGGTCATATTAGCCATGAGTTCAGGCTGATGTATCACAAAAATAAAAGCAAGTAATTGTTTTTAACACTATCCACTTCATTTTAAAGGGATAGTTGACCCAAAAATGAATATTCTGTCATTAATTACTCACCTTCATGTCCTTACAAACCTGTAAGACCTCTGTTCGTCTTCAGAACACATATTAAGATATTTTTTATGAAATCCAAGAATTTTATGATCCTGCTTAGACAGCAATACAACTACCATGTTGAAGGTCCAGAAAGGTAGCAAGGACGTTATTACAATAATCCATGTCTTGAACGTGTCAGTTCAAAAATATCATCAAAAATATCTTGATTTGTTTTCCAAAGGTGGTTTGGAATGACATGAGGGTGAGTAATTAATGAGATATTTTCATTTTTCGGTCAACTAACACATTAACGTAAGCGTGTGTGCAACCATTTGTAACTTTATCTTTTGCTTTCAGTTATTTTAGCAATAAAAAACAGTTATGCTGTTTGATACTGCACACTGGTATTTCTTATAATATTATTATAAAGTAATGTAATTATAAACACACTGATTTGCAGCGCAAATAGTTTTTACTGCGCTTTGTTATCCTTGTAGTTATTTACCAATATTTATACAATGCTGTATAAAGTGCAGACTGATTAGAACTAGTCAGAGTTGATGTTTGCATTTCTCTTTCTTCTTAGCCTCTGTTGCCTGCTATTCTATTGGGGTTTTACACTTTGTCGTGACATTATGGCTTATAACATGTCTGCCTCTGGCAGAATCCAAGATATATTAAACCAAATCCAAATTGCCCTTGGCTTTGAAAATGGATATATTTGGGTGCACAAATGACAAATGAGGCACTGCGTTAATGAGTCATTATCTCCGCTCTCGGATTATTAAAGTTCATTAAATATTGAACAGGTCTAAATAGTTGACGAGGGGCACAAGACGACGGAATACAGCAGCAGCAGCTCTGCAGAGGAACTCATCTGAGACGCTCTGAGACCCGGTCGCCCACGGCGCTATTTTCTCCCCCAGACGGAAGGTCATTTTAGTGGGATCATCATGATTCTCTTTCTCTTTTTCACTCCTTCTCTGTCGCTGACCTTTTTTGGAATTCTGTGGTCTGGTGGCTTTGCTAATCTTGGCATCTTTCTGAATAGTTAACTTTAGACAGGGGGGTTTAATTAAAGATCTAAGTGGTTAATGAACTGTATAGCTGACAACATTCACTCAAGGCTCTGGAAAGCTGATTCTTTGGGGCTGGTGAGACAATCCACTATTGTTTTCAATCAGAAAGGCTTCCATCTAACTCTGCAAGCACTCATGCCCACAGGCCGACCTTTGTTAACTTGTTTGTAATGAATGACTGCTCAAAGAGCCGGCATACAGGAGGAAACAAAATCTGTCAATCATTTCTCCAGAACCCTCCATGAAACTGCAAAGGAAATGAAGAACGGCTCAAATATGAAAGCAATGTTGGTGGAGGGGCTTATGAAAGTTAATCTACACCCATATTGCTTTGGAACCTGTAAGTGAGTTTTGTGGTTACCTGGGAGTCTAACACACTTTGTGGAAACATATTTTTGAAACACATTTTGTGGAAACAACTTTAGCCACTGGTAGCCATTGTTGTTTAAGCAAAACATACACATTACTGAAGTTTGTTGCACTTTGTTCTATGCTCACACTGGTGCATCTTAGCAGCATCTTCTGTGCACACTTATAATATAGATTTTTCCAATTAATTGTGATCTTCATTTGAACTATCCCAATATTAATTATTGAAATCACTAGATTGATCTTTAGTCTATTTTCATTGGTTGTGTGAAAATGTATTTGCTGCATTTACTGTTCTGAAGCTATCTGTATTCAGCCGAATTCATTGTGTTGCCTAGACCCTGTTGTTAGTTCTTAAAATTAATATTTTCATAATGTGAAGTAGATTCCCTGTAACCATGTTTCCTGTACCAGTTTTCAGCAGTAAAAATATTAAATGATGGATGGATCTTTGGGACGGTTCTTTAAATGAATAGTTGGTCCCACTTTATATTAGGTGCACTTAACTACTATGTACTTACATTTAAATGAATCATTATATACAATGCATGTATTGTGTACGTACACGTTTTCACATTGTACCAAAAATCCCTTTATGTAATTACATCTGTAATTAATTTATGTAATTACATTTATAATTACACTGTTGAACCATCCCTTGTTACACTTTAACCCTTAAACCTACCGATAACAAAATAAGCACATTGTACTTATTTTTTTGATGTAAGTACAGACACTACATTGATTGATTGTTTGATTGAATGAACTTGTAAAGCTCTTATGACCAACATTTCATAGCATGCACCTAGACCTGTTCTTTTTACCAATTTCTACAATTAAATTCAGAATAACAGATCATGTGCAGCATCTATCTCTTCATATCGCACAATGAGGACAACAAGGGACACACAGTGATCTGGAGAACAGGGTGGTAAGGAGGCATGATCAAGGTGACTAAATACGAACATAAAGACCTTGTTTACACCAGGTATTAAGATGCACTTTCAGTCACCCATTCACAAGTGGTCATCCAAGAGGCATTACCATTTACACCTGCAATTACCATGTGTTTTAAATGCGTCTCCTTTGACCACTTGTGTTTGGATTTCATCTCAACCATCTCCTCTTATTTTGTCACACTCTATATCACTTTCACGGAAGCCACAATATAGCACGGGTATGACTGAATAAAGTTTACAAGCATTTGGGATAGGGTATAAATGGTAACAGTGATTTGAATTCCTTTGGCTCAACATAAGAAATGTGGAAATTGTTGTGTCCAGAGTGAAGGTTGGACAGAGCAGCCACATCCAGAGCCATGGACAACGCCCACTTTAATGCCTGTCAGGAGAGCAAATGTTGCAGAAAACTGTGCTTCCAAAACACCTCAGCTGATAAGAAATATGGGCAGTCTAAAAAATGAATGGAAAAAATTAAAGTACACCAAAAACGTTAATCTTCTAAATGGCTTGTGTTGAGAAATAATGGTTTAATTGGGTCTTAGAGTTACAATGGAAACTCTGTCTTCTTTTACTGGCTGTTTTCTGTGGAATAAAATCCCTCCTGAGATTCTGTCTGATGAGTCAGTTCCTGCTTCATTTGCCACCCGAGAGGACATTTCTGCTTATCAACGAATGCTTACGTTTTTCTGGCTCCTATATGATTATGACGGGTGCTTGCAGATTAGTCTAGCGGTGCTGAGGGAAGAAATGTGCGAGACATTGTAAAGGTGCTGCCGTCACCATGCCGCTTCTCTTTCTTTGAGCAAAAGAGATGCTTATCTGTAAGGCTTTGCAGATTAATGCTTCACGTTTTAAGTTGCTTGAACCACATGCAACTGCCCTAGAGGTTGCTGGCTTGTCAGTGAAAAAGAAACTTCTGAAGGGCAGCCAGACAGGGTTACATGGTTAGCTTTTGGCTTCCGAAAAGGTAAATGATTGCTCTGATAACTTTCTAAACAGCTCTTTCGAAGTAAACGTTGAACTTCTCTTAGGAAAATTAAAACAGTGAAATGGATGTAGACTAAACCTTATGGAGGTGCACTCAAAAATCAAGATTTTAGATTTGTATTTACATGCACATATAAGGAAAAATGTCTCTATCTATATCAGTCTGTCTGTCTGTTTATCTATCTTTTTATTTTGCCTTCTTTAGTTTAAAGCTATCAACCAATTTAAACAAATTTGTGGTTGATTTTTTAAACATAAAAGCATTACTCTCAATAAAAATTAGTCATAAATTGGGGTGTACATGAATACGTTTAAATAAAATGTCACTGGAAGTGTATATAAATTTGAAGTTAACATGAACTGGCATTAACATATTTTATTTCAGTAATGTGATGCGTTTACAAGAAAAGAAATTATATACAAATAACATAAAAATGCTAACTAGCTGAAATTCAGTAAATATTGTTTTATGTTTCTTTAGAATAACTTGCACAATAAACTTTAAGAAAGTAAATATAGTCTATCTTGACTTTAAAGACCATAAAATATAAAAAAATGAATGACTCTCACAAACTTCCTGTGACAAGACCAAGAGGTCATGCACATTTATTCTGCTTCATCTTCTTTTAGTGATTTTTTTACAGAGTTACGCATAGCTTTTACCTTCCCATCAGCAAGAAAACAGAGCAAATGTCTTTTGCGGCCTTGTTTCATGGCCTTTCCTATCACTTTCTCTCTTTCATCAGTTCTCCATTGTCACTCGGATTGATCGATGGACAGTGATTGCCTGTGTGGTCACCGCTGATGTCTTTGATATTCCAGCCACATCACTCTCTGAGTGTTCCTTTTAAGAGCCACCAAATGAGATGAGAACCCTGGGAGCCGAGATGTGCTGGACACTGGGATATTGGCAGTGGATTAATTCCGCCACAGCACACACACACACACACACACACACACAAACACAAATACACAAACGTACAAAGACATACAGGTCTGGTGCTTAAATGGATCCCAGGTGGGAAATTTTTTTCAAGGCTTAGACATTGTACTGCCAACTGTCAGAGATTGAATGAGAAAAGAAGAGATGACTCAGTTTGAGTCTCTTACAGACTTTATTCACCTCAGTGACCCTCTGCAGTCACACAAAAATGGCAGAAGGAACTGAGAGATGAAAGACTAGTTTTGAGATTTCCAGATTTAAACCCTGAGAAACAAACAGAACCTGTCATATAACAATGGAGGTTATGTGGAGGCCAGATAGTAGTTCAGAAGTTTGGCAGGTTCACCTGCTAGACTAGCATTACCCAGACATTACTCTGCTAAATTGTAGTTTTGCCATTCGCCTTAAAGGAATAGTTCACCCAAAAATGAAAATCTGCTGAAAATGTATTCACTGTCATGTCTGTCCAAGATGCACATGAGTTTGTTTCTTCATCAAAACATATTTGTAGTAATTTAGCATATCACTTGCTCATCAGTGGATCCTCTGCAGTGAATGGGTGCCGTCAGAATGAGAGTCCAAACATCTGATAAAAAGTATCACAAATAATCCACATGACTCCAGTCCATCAATTAACATCTTGTGGAAAAAAAGGGTTTTTGTAAAAAAAATAAAAACTAAATTATAATAATAAAATACTTTTTTTATGCAAATGAGTCCTTCATCCATAATATTGCTTTTTCCAGTGAAAAAGTTGTCTTGTCTGAATCTGGAGAGAAATATGCATGAATCAAGCACCATTTACAAGTTAAAACAGTTCTAAACAAATATGTCAGCGGATTTTTGATGTGAGAGGACAAGGGTTGGACTTTATTATTCAAGGAAACGTTATTATGAATTCTTAAATATTATGACCTCCTATTTTGGCCAGAAAGGATAGTTTAAAGTTCAAATGACGTAATGATGTATTTGCTTTTAAAAAACATGCGGCTTTTTGCTTCACATGATGTTATTTGATGGATTGGAGTCATGTGATGTTTTTATCAGAATAAGAGTTTGTACTCTCATTCTGACGGCACCCATTCACATTGGTGAGCAAATTATGCAATGCTACATTTCTTTAAATCTGTTCTAATGAAGAAACAAACTCATCTAGCCAACATCTTGGATGGCCTGAGAGTGAGTACACTTTCAGCAAATACATTTTTTGGTTTAACTTCTCCTTCAAGACTGCTAAACTTTCATTCCAATAAAAACTACTGTGGCATCTCTTTGAGTTTCTTGTCTGAGCGCACGTGTCTCTGCTGAGAGTTTCCACCCATTCCAGTCACCACTGTCTTCCGTCATTGCCTTTAACTCTCTCTCTCTTAACTCCCTCTGACAGCTCAATATAACAGGGGCCATGAACCTCACAGGGACAGAAACTGGGTTTTATCTGCATAGTCAGACATAATAGATCAAACGCAATGAAGTAGCTGTCATTTAAACAAATGGAACTCCAAATGAAGGTTTGGGAGGAGCATGTTCATCTAATCCTGTCAATCACAACACAGGGATTAATGGCTGCTTTCCTTGTTCCTGCAATAATTCTTGTGGCATCGTTTCTTCATTATTGCCTTTTCATTATTGCTTTTCTACTGCTAAAAAATTACGGTAACACTTTAGAATAGGTAGAGTAGGTTTAGACTTTTCCCTCAATAAATTCTTAATTAGCTGCTTATTAATAGTTAGTGAGGTAGTTGTTAAGTTAAGGTACTGAGTAGGACTAGGGACATAAAATAAGGTCATGTAGAATATAGCATTAATATGTGCTTAGTTAGCACTAATAAATGGCTAATATTCTAGTAATATTCATGCTAATTAACAACTAATAGGTGTAACCGTAATATAAAGTGTTACCAAAATTACATTTAGTGCTTTGGAAAATGCATCAGAAATCATGAAACTGATATTGTTATATTGATGTATACAGATGTTATTAAAGATTATAACGAATATGGGTAAGACTAACTTAAAACCAAAATTTCTACAATCTAAAGAGAGATTACTTAATTGTATTATTAGTATATAAAGGTGAAACAGGAAACAAATACACATATGTACCAGTCCAGCAGAAAAACACACATCCGATTGAGCGTCACTGACCTGAATAGAAAGGGTGCTTTAAGTACCCTGTAAGGACGCTAGCCTTTTCACAACAATGTTCCGGTCCTTTTATGGCGGACAAAAGTGGCATGTTACAAGTGTGCTTTATCAAAACCCAGGGATGATACCACTGGTGAATAATTGGTTGCCCTGGTAACAGACCAAGAAGCTTTCACAACCCTTGTGTCTCAAAATTCAGCAAATAACAACTGGTTAGAAGCTATGCCATAGATGGATGTTCTCTTGAGCTTATTTTTGCTCTTTTTTCGCATGAAATAGCAATATCAATCAATTTTAAACTGGATTCACTATTTTCTGTTCAGGGTTGGGTTGCAATTTTAATTTAACCATTTCAGTGGAAGGAATTCTCAAGTAAACGTAATCAGAAAAAAAGGTGGACCACATAAAAACATTGGGTAACGCTTTATTTTATGGTTACACCTATTAGTTGCTTATTAACATGCATATTACTAAAATATTAGACATTTATTAGGGCTAATCATGCACATATTAATGCCTTATTCTACATGACCTTATATGTCCCTAATCCTACCCAATGCCTACAACTAACCTAACTAACCAACTACCTAACTAACTATTAATAAGTAGCAAATTAAGAACTGATTAAGGGAAAAGTCATAGATAGTGAATAAGTGTTATAAGTGTACCAAACATGGTCATTCAAAATAGAATTTGAACTTGTAAATATATGAAGATTATTAAAAAGAACAACAAATGTTTTAGATTCTTTGCTTTTTCTCAGTTACTAATCAAACATAAACATTATAGATGTATGATGTATAACCATTTATCGACCCAATACCTAGAGGTCCCTGCTATTTTATTTTTATTTTTTTTCTAATTCAAAAAAGTATACCGTTTTTAATAGCTGATGACTAAAATCACTTGTGCAAGCTATATATTTGTTTGTTTGTTTGTTTTAGCAAAGTAGAGCAGTTTTTCTTTAAAAAATTCTGGATTTATTGGCCATTTATTTGTCATTAAAGCAAAAGGGACACAAACCAAATACTTATATGAAATTACATTTTTCTCCAAAGGTTTTCAATGAACTTTCACTTAAAGTAACATTGCTGTACAACATAAGCAGTAAGTTGAAAAAATGCAAAATCATGATCAGCAATTGTGAACAATATTATGATCCTTCTCTCAACCTGCAAAAGGTTTATGGATGTTTGCATCACTCCTGAAGCTTTTTATGCCACCTTCTCATGGCTGCAGTTCAATTACAGGTGAGTCATAAAATTCTCCACTGACTCATGTGGCATAACAACCAATAGTGGACATAAATAATGCAGCTGTTTGGAGATATGCGCGCTAAAGGTCAGCCATGCTTATCTGGAGTCAAAGGGGCACATCCAAAACTGTCAGTCATCATCATCATCATCTGCCAAAGGAGCTTTTGTTAGCAAAAGAGCCAGCATAAAAGAGTTTCTTCAATTATACATGAACAGATCAGTGGTAGTCCCTTTATTTCTCTGTCAGTAACAACAAACCTCTCCGTCTCTAATTGTACTTTTTCTCACAGCCACTAATGCACAACACTCACACACACAGGGCATGGCGGCAGATGGTTCAGGGCAGTAATTTAAAGTAGTTGTGGTAGGCAAGGGGCTGCTGGGTCCCATGTGGGGTACAGGGCAAAGACAAACAAATTACTTAGCAACCGCAGGACTGTAGCTATGCTCTCCAGCTGGGACACTCAACGTAGGATTTTCTAAAAGCATGATGTGCATCTATTATTTTGTTTTTTTGTTCATGCATGAAGGTCCAGCATTCTTTTGGACCCCATTATCTTTCAATGTAACGAGAAAAACTGTTGAAGTATTCTTAATATCTTGATATGTTCTATAGAAAAAAGCAAGTCATACTGTTTTAAAATGATATGAGGTTGAATATGTGAATTTTCAATTTTGTGCAAACCATCCCTTTGGTCCAAAGTGCTCTGTTTGCCAAAATATCAAATTCTGAAATCAAGTTCAGAAATTGCAATCTGAATTCAAGTATTTCTCACAAAATATCCAGCGTAATTTATCGCTCTTTACGATGCCAAAAAGTCAAATTTATTTTAATTGCTTTTACATTAAGGACTTTCAGGAGAAACATCTCGGACAACATAGCTGAGAATCCCGTCTCCTGAACTATGAAAGCGCAACCGCTAAGTAATAAATTTTTTTTTTTTTTGGGATAAACAGCTAGTCATGTTTACTAGCTCTAAACGAGTCCCACAGCATCGTGTTAAATTAGACCTTCTGGTGTTTCTATAGTGATGTTTCCCCACTTCAGTGCTGAAGAAACATATTCTCCTCTCTCAGGAGAAGAGGGCAACCCAGTGAAGGTCACCGCACCTGCTCTCTACCTCTCAAAATATTGTATGTACTAAGTACTGTCATTTGTATCTGCTAATGCAACACTGTTGCGGCTGATGGCTGGAAATACAAAGAAGCATAATGCTGTATTTTCAGGAACCAAATAGCACTACACTTCCACTCCATATACAATGAAACTCACAAAATGCTTCCTCAAAAACCAACTGTACTATTTTTTATTTAAGCATTTAGACATTTTAAACCTTTTATTTATTTATTTTTTAGCTTTTTTTCACTTTTCAAATGATGTCAAAAAACATAGATTTATATAGAAGTAGAGATCTAAAGACTTTGATATTAGAGACTTGAGGCTGGGCACATTTCACTTTGCCAGTAAACTACCACTTAAATCACTTTGCAAACCACATAGTAATGCCCTAAAACCACACAAAAATAGAATCATACCACAAAACCAACACAAACATTGTGGCAGCAAGTATGCCACCAGTTAAACAAAATATGCTTGTGGTTTAGGAATGATTTTAAAGGTTCTGCCACTACTAGAGTACAAAACAGCAACATCGTAAACAGCTGATTTCAATAAGCTTATGTCATCCATCTCTGTTAAGCAGAACAAAATATTGTACCATTAAATGGCTGTTCCAGATGCTGCAATAATAAAACTTGAGCAAAATCAGTATTTAGTATTCAGAACGGCGTGTCACACAGGTGCACAGTCTTTCTGGGTTCATTTTATTGTGCTGCACTTGATTTAAGTGGTTTGGCAGGCTGTATTTGAACTGTGCCCTCTCAAGGATGGTACTTGGGGGGGAAATAAATGGGATTATGAAATGTGGTGACCAGTCTGGGCAGTCGATGTAGTGCACACTGCAATGCCAATAAAGGAGGGCACTACCTACAATCTGTCGCATCAGATATGGTTCCAGTGAAAGAAAATGTGTAAACCATTTGCAAACATCAAAAGTTTAAAATATCATGTCTCAAGAGGTGCAAATGTTACATATATGTTTAGTTTCTATTGTCAGTTCAATGTAAAATCAATTTGTGTTCAAATCAATAGGCTTGAAACTGACAAGCAGTCAGATCCTAAAGGATGTGCTGCACATGCTATCTATAGATTTGAAGCACAGTGGGCGTCATTCTATGTTAACACTATGGTTTGCAATGGAACAGTTAGTCTTACTTCTCAAAATCAGCCTTATCACTGTTTAAATTTCATATCCTGCCTTATCTATATGCTGTAACATGTTGGGTAAGCACATTGAACAATTTGTTTCTAACACCCCGGGGCGTCATCCGATAACTCCAGCTGCTAAATGTATCTGACAGCATCTCCTCCGTTATGACACTGTACTTGCCTCTCATTCAAATTCAGAACAGGAAGCAGAGCAAAGAACAACAACAACAACAGCAGAAAAAAAAAAAGATAAACAGCGCTTCTGTTTGACATGATGAACATGAACAATATTATCAGGATCCTATCGGAGAGGGGAACAAAATGCAACAGTCCTCATTCGTTCTTCCATGCAGGCATTCCTTTGTTTTTCCATATCGAGCCGCCCGGAGGCCATTAGATCGGCCCCGCCAAAAAGCTGACAACTGTGTGTGGCTTTCAGAGCTCAGCCATTTTAAATCTGCCATCCATCTCCATGAAAACCAGAGCATGTGACGTGGGTAATCAGTCAGTCGGCCATGCGTGTGAGTGTAGTGCGATACTGCCCAATGCTCTTGTTGGGGGCAAATTCAAGGGGACGGCTGGACGTGTGCGTGCTGACCCTATGACCCGTCCATAGTCTAGTACTACTAAACTGATCAAAACTTCTTGTACACAATCTTCTAAATCCTTGCTGTCATATAGGAATTGATAGTTTATGCTTTTTGTTTTAGTGTAATTATTGTGCCTTTTTTCTGTGAATGTTTAACTGATTTTTATAAATTACTTTTTTTGGTAACACTATTTTAGGGTCTCTTAACTAGTTGCGTATTAGCATGCATATTATCAGCCATTTATTAGTAGTAATTAGCACATATTAATGCCTTATATTACATGACCTTACTCTACATCCCTAATCCTACCCAATACCTAAACTTAACAACTAGCTTACTATTAATAACCAGAAAATTATGAATTTATTGAAGTTAATAGTTAATAGTGAATAAGTGTTCCCTATTCTAAAGTGTAACTCTTTTATATTGTTAGTATATTTCAAGACAAATCCTTGCTGGTTGAAGCAAGGTTTACTTGATTATTTGTAAATCCTTTTTAATAAAATCTTGAGGTTATCACTGTTAAAAATTAGTTTTTACTGGCATCTTAGTTCTATAAAGAATCATCCATAGAACCTTTTCATTACACAAAGGCTTTACAGAGTTAGAGGAGACAGCAACTGCAAGCTCCACCACAACAGGACAACTTTTCAAACATTTCAAACTTAGTAGGGATTTCACAATTACCCTGCACTTCAGCAATTGAAGTGTGTCATGGTCAGATGAAGTAATGAGACCGAAGCCCTCCACTTTTCTCACTATTGAAACCATCCCACATCTCTCTGCCCTCTGCCGTGTTTCATCTAAGCATACATAATCACTTTTGCATCCATTCATTATTTGAGCTTAATGAGCAGTGGCCGTGAGACATACTGAGATCATTGAAGCTTCATGGCCACTCGCAGGCCCATCCAAATGGCAGCATGGATGCAAACAGACGTGGTGCCAACACGCCGATGCTCTCACAACTCACTGCTGATCATTTTATTGACAGTTCAGTGGTGAGCACTTGGTGACCAGTGAACAGAGCACTCAAAGAGCAGTCAATTATTTATTAAAGTAGAGAATTTGTATGCAGATTGTTGATTGTGACAAATTTAAGAGCACACATTCACAAAGAAAGAAACCGAACAGCCATGAGATGTGTTTTAAAACTGTGTAAGCTGTTTACCTAGTCAGCTTCTTTGGTGTCTGATGCCTAAAAATTCTCTAAAAGCCTATTATGACTAAAATGCTTCATAAGCTTATGATGCCCAAAACTGCTGCAGTGTCCTATAATGCCACAAAATGCTACATGGATCTGATTCCCAAAACATTTTCCCAAAAAAATGCTTTATGCACCTATAATGACCGAAATTGCTGCAATGGCATATAACGCCTAAACAATTCTGCATGCATCTTATAATGCCCAAAAAATAATAATAATAAAAAATGTGGCATGTGGATATGATGCCCCAAAATGCTGCACGCATCCATGATGCCAAAAAATTATCCCTAAACCGTGAAATTTGTTTAAAATACACTGTGCCCCTATGATGCCCACAGTATGCTGCACAAGTAATGCCAAAAACGCTGCTGAAAGAAAAAGGCTGCACACATATGTGCAGTGCTACAAGCACATACGATGTCCAAAAGTGACGCACAAGTCCATGATTCCCAAAAATTCTCAATGCACTATGAATGATGCATTTACGGTGCCCAAACACGAGCTATGAAACATTCCTAAAATATAATGTATGAACCTATGATGCCCCAAAATCAACCCTAGAGCAATGAAATATGCCTAAAATATGCTGCACACATATGATGCCCACAAAAAATGCTGCCCAACAAAAACATCCAGAAACGCTGCAGGCATGTTTCCCAAAATTGCTGCAAGCAGCACCTATAATGTCCAAAAATTTTACATGCTGCAGTCCCCTATGATGCCTAAAATAAGGCACTTCTGATGCCCACAAATGCTGCCTAGGAAGGCAGCTGACTAGGTTTTGAGACACAGCCATGATGTCCCACTCATATATGCGTGGCGCAGACACAACACTGACTCACACGCATCCATGAACTTTTCTGGCACCGCGCTATTCATAAACAAACCTTAACGCCTCAAGCTTGTGTCAACAGCACAGGCTAATAAATGCAACAGACCAACTCGTCAATAGGATATAAAACCACAAGCCAACTTAACACTCATTTGAATATAAGACCAATTATGAGTTTATTATTGGCGGCGCTCAAATGTTTTTTGTTCACATCTTCTATTTTGTTTAATCTTACTTTAATAACATCAGTTTGAATGCACGATATAGCAATTCACGACAAGATTCAACAACATAGCAATGGTTTTTTTTTTCGTCAAGTAAAAGTTGTAATGGCACATTATTAAAAAAACATTTGTCCTTTTATAGCAAAGAAAAAAAGTGAATGCAATTGTGTTCATGTTTTTAGTATCTCAATCAATTTATCAGTTGTTACTAACTGAAATCTAAAATCTTTACGTTGTATTCAGCGGAGCTTGAAGGAGCAATGCGCGCATTATCAATCGAAATGATGAAATGACAGCCAGGTAACGTTAGATAACTATTTCAATACAGATACAATATTACTCACCAAATATCGTGAGAGAAGTATCCGGTCTTTTATTTATCGCTCAAAGTGACTTGTACTCTCGCGGTTGGAGGAGTAAACTGTACCTCAACAGAGAAACGCCACCTATTTGTTTCTTCTCTGTGATGAGGAGGATGAATGGAGCGGTTTCGTTTCCCTTGCCAACACATTTGCATAAGGACCGCCTAATCTGTTCTCTGATTGGCCAGTATCGGAGATTAGAGTGACTGTCAAAAATCATTCGTTTTTAATTGGATGCTCTCAACTGTCAGTCAAAAACAGCTCGTTGCCGCATACCTTACAAACTAGCGCTTGTTGCACCTTCCTGCGGGCATCACTGCGTGCCAACAGAGGAAATGTGCATGTTTATCTTCACTCGAACAGGGACTTTTGCATTACAGGAGTACATGTTGTACATGTGTAAACATTTGATCAAGTTTGTGCTGGAGACTTTAGATGCTGGTGACATTGTGGTGACAACATTTTTCTCAATTGCTCTTGAAACCATTATAATGTCAAATTTGTTTATGACTTGCCCATTTCTCTTTAGATACAGATTTTAATAGTAGCCTAGGTAAAAGTTTACTGGAAATGTCAGTAGCACACTGAAAAAGATTGGTATGTTTACAGTTCATCTATTTTATAGCAATGAGTTGCATGTAAGTTGAAGAAAAACATTTGTATGTCCAAGTTTTAAAGTCAACTTTTGCCAATTTAGAATATCACAAACATGTCACGCCATATATTTATGAACACGCATGTCTGATTTTGATAACAGTATGAATAATTTTGCATTTGATAGAGAAGTAACCCATCAGTTTGGATCAAAAAGCCATTATTGTACAAACTGTTGACAATTGCACTTTACTCTTTTGGAGACATGTGCCAAAACTTGCTTAAATGAATTAGCGATTAAAATCTGGTGTGAACAAGAAACTAATTGTTAAGAGATCCGAATTTCATTCAATAACTGAGCCAAATCAATTGAGAAAAACTATAATACAAAACCAGGTGACCTTGTGTTGTTTTCCAATACCCAACACTCAATTCAAATTACAATATTGACACCATAACAATTGCTTGATTAGCAAATTGTTTTCTTCTGAGACACAAAATTCTATTTTTGTCCTTAATTTCTTCCCTTACTTGTTTTTAAATGGTCTCGTCCTGTCCTTCCTTTTCATTACATTGCCTTTGGATCTCCTTGGCCATTTAGCTTCACATCAGAAAGGGTGTAATTATTTGCTGGACTCACCTTCACGCATATTCTGGGTCACTCTAAAAGAACATCAGCAGACATGTCATGCACGTCCCTTCTGGCCTCTTCTACAGATGAGGAAAAATGGCATCCAGCACTTCACTGGCAGGTGAAAGTATCTGAGACGTTCTGAGAAGAAAACAGCAGGTATCTGGTTTACAGTCTCTTGCAGTTACCCAGAGATGGGTAGCATTTGGTTAACAGTTGGTTCTCACTGTGGGCTGCTGTCACAGTCAATTTAAAGTGCGTTGATTTACCCTGCCATCCACCCGTCTGCTGCACACATGCCAGAAGTTAATAAGAATTAGGAGACCACATATGATACTGTGAACTCTTACTGTGATGGCCAGCCCTTCCTTTGTGGATTTTTCTTTGGTATGCTTAGACATGGAGAGGACATTTCTGTGTATATTTTCACAGTAGATAGTGAGAGTAACAAGGTTATATTCAGGGTCGAATTGCATGTAACGTGCCCTTTACAGATGATGTCACCTACCCTTGCAAAAAAGGGACGTGTTGAAAGTGCACTTGTAGTGCACATTAAATCTTAAAAGTATATTTAAAAACTGTACTTACATATAATAATGAAAACACATATTTATTTTAATCTGTTGACTTACTTGAAAAATTACACAGAGATGCATGAAAGTCTATCTTAAAAGGATAGTTCACGCAAAAAATTCTCTCATTAATTACTCACCCTAATGTCGTTCCAAACCCGTATGACCTTCATTCATCTTCAGAACACAAATTAAGATATTTTTGATGAAATCCGAGGGCTTTCTGTGCCTCCCATAGACATCAAATTAATTACTACATTCAAGGCCCAGAAAGCTAGTTCACATCAGTGTATCTTAATTTTATGAAGCTAATACTTTTTGTGCACAAATAAAAATTGATTCAATATTTCTTCCCATGAATTATGGTGGTACCGTCATAAACGCTTGTCAAATACTGACACAGATGTTGAATAAAGTCATTTTTGGTAACATGGTAGTGGTGTTGCTGTCTATGGAGGGTCAGAAATCAGATGGATTTAATCAAAAATATCTTAAGATGATCGAAGGTCTTACAAGTTTGGAACGACGCGAGGGGTGAGTAATTAATGACAGAATTTTATTTTTTGGGTGAACTATGCCTTTACAAGCATTCTTCAAAAGTTTAAATAATGCCATTTTATATCGATTCAAACTAAATTGTATATATTTGTATAATAATTCAATTTTTTTAAATATATTTTTATATTGCATTATTTTTTATAATACATTTAATTGCAAATAACAGAGACCAGTTTATTGCTAACCAGCTAAACATCTATTTAAACATTGTTTTAGGCTAGTGTTGTAAGTAATGTAGTAATTTCTAAATCAGCAGTAATTTGATGCCAGTTCCAGTTCGTAATGTTCATATAACCCTTGAGTGATGGTAAACAGATTTGGCTTGCTGTTCAAGAGGGCTCGAGCTTGAGACTCGAGAACTATAGTCCTGCCAAACTACTTAATAAATGAAATTAGTAAAGAGCGGACAGAAATAAGGCATGAGATGAGATTGTGGAGGGATGCCAGAAGAAGTCTTGGCACTGAAGTAAGCAGCTGTTCATATGCTCTTCCAACATTAACTTTAATATAACAGAAGTTTATGGAAATAATGACCAACAAATATAGATTTAAAATGTAAGTGTCACCACAAGGACACTCAAGATGCTCTTGACCTTCAACCTCCTCAACTTAAGGTTCTTAATTGTGCAAAAAGGTTCTTTAGAATATTAAACTGTTCTTCTTGCATTATAAAAACATGGTTCTTTTAAAACTATTTATGGAAAGATGCTAAAGGGAACTAAAAATGGTTGCCTCTTTTTGGAAACCCTGTTATTGTATTTCTAATGAGCCCATCCCAGTGTCCCATGGAGCTGCTATTCATGGAAATGCTGTAAACACTGTAATATAAACATCTGATAATACATCATTCCAAAACCTGTAGCACATTGCCACCTCAGCTTTGTTTTTCCACACACAGCCCCATTTAATCTTCATCCATTATTTGCCATGATAGGAAAAAATAACAGTTTAACAGTTTAAACGACCTTTCCGCTTGTCTCAAAGGGCGCCCTCCCCACCGCCTCTCCCTCCATCTCTCTGCCAACAGCCCACCATTGTAGGGAAAACAAATTAATTAGAGTCTGAAGAGCTGGAATCTTTGTAGCCAGCTAATCAACAGTGGTAATAATTAAGCAAAGAAGGGATGGTGTGTGTATTTAGAGAGAGATGACGTGGCAGGATCAATGGGAAAGGTATCATGGAGCTACAGAGCATCTAATCAGGCTAGCGTGCGATGTTGCAGAATTACCTGACCTCAATTCCCCTTCCCCACACATCCTGACCTTTAAAGCAGAGAGACATTTTATTTTCTTTTTATATCAGAGGCCTTTTAATCAAATTAGGGCAAATATCTGCCTCTGACCCTCTTTGCTGAGGTCATGATTTGCCATTTTGTTTGTCCTGTGACATAAAGGTTAGCTCAGAAGATGAGTCTGCATGATGATGGTTTAAGATGCTCACGCTGGATCCTTTACTGAAAGCAGGAAAGAAATCTATTGAAATTCTTCTAGTTATAAACATATGTAAGCATTTACTAGATTTTTACATTCTCTTAAGAATATGTGAGAATGTTAGCTTGATGTGCAAAACAATACAAATTAGTTGTTTTGCTGTTGTTTTAGGTGATATTATAGTATAGATACTATAGTATTTTATCATCTGTTGTATTCTTACATATGAAAGAATGTGCAGATGTTTAAGAATTTGAGATTGAGAGTTTTGTTTCAAAGTATAAACAACAGTTACTAGGGATGCAATCTGTAATATATCAGTCATTAACCAAATATTACAAATATTTTTGTTTTTAAATGAAATGTATCCATATGGACCCTTTCCATAGACTATGATGACATATATTCATTCATTCATTAAAAAATGTATGTACATTTGCAACACTATACTATGTGAGTTATTACTAAGACTAAACTAAGTATAAAAGTGTTTCAGTGTTTGAGTGACAGAAATATTTATTTTGAGCAACACTATTTTTTCCCCCTCTTTTGGGAATTCATGGAAAAGCTGTTGTGGACCTTTCTTTTGTTATTGGAGCGAACAGGAACATAAGCACTGTATTTATTGTAGTTTTCAGCCACTATTGACCAGTTTACTAAACTATACATGATGACTTCTGCTTCTGAGAAACACAAAAAAATTGCCCAATGATAGATATCTACTAAATTCTTCTATTTTTACATGTAAATTATATTTGCCACCATCTAATTATTATTGAAGGTTACTTTTTAAAAACACCAATATATTAAATAATTGAAAATAAACAAATAAAAAATGGTAGAATTTAAAGCAACTGATTTGATTTGTATAGATTTTTTTTGTTCATTTAATTTATTTTGTTAAAATCACAATCAGTCATAATATTAAAATAATTATCGGCTTATCGGTATCGTCAGAATTTTAAAAATAGTGCATAATATTGTATAATAATAATAATAATATTGTATAATAATAAGTATATCTGTTTAAAAAGTAATGTTACACTAATGATTGAATTTCCTTAATAATCTATGCAAATAAAAACATTTGAAACCTCAGGATAAATATGTTTAGAAATAGAATCAGCAATATGTGGTCCTGAGTTGTACAAAATTCAAATGTAGTTTTTCAGTAATTTTGAGAGCCCTAAAGTTTTGACATTTTCCTTTTCAGCCCTGGCCCTTGCTCCACCATTTTCTTCAAGGCCTAAATGTGCCACAATAAAAATAAATGTACAAGAAAGGTTACATAAATAATATTCTGCATGAATTATAAATTGACCTCTGATTATTTCTACACACCTTCTTGCTTGCCAATACATAGATAGGATCCAGAGCATTTATGAGACCCCTGAACCCTTCATCATCCACCACTGAAAACAGTTTGATGACCATACATCCTGATGCTCCATGCAAACACATCCCTCTCATCTCTGGCTAGAGTGATTTATAAAGTTCACTCTGTGAGGTGGATAGCTACAACCTGTAAACTGTCTGTCTGATGATATGTTACTAGGGGCATATATGCCAAAACCCATGACCCGATTCACACTGACGAGCAAGCTCTGAGAGTCCACGCTGACATTCAGACTTAACACAGAGTTAACAAGTCTTTTAGTCATCTCAAGCATCTCTCAAGGTATCTAAGAAAAGACCTGACGTCTGAGTCACTGGGGTTAATGGCCTGAGGTCTTGCTGAGGCCCTTCCGTTGTTAACAAGAAAAATCTCAATGACTCACAAAGTATCAGTCTGCTTCTGCCGACTGAGAACAACAGAGAAACCTGAGGTAAAAGGTCTGTAGTCCAAACAGTTTGCTCCTCTGTTAACATTTACGTCAATGTGATCCAAGGACACAAAGGCGCTTCTTCTCAGCTTGTCATGTAGACAGACAGTCTCCGGCAGTGACATTGATGTTTGATGTTTTGGTGGCCGTAGGCTCATTCGTTGCCTGCCCAGTGCACATCTGCCATCGGCAATATACACCCCGACACAAACCATATCTCAGACGAACAGCCTCTGAACACACACATCCATTAAGGGTTGTTTTAGCTCGTTCACATTACGTTTTGTTCGTCGGCCTGGATAAGAGCATCTGCTAAAAGCTTTAAATGTAAATGTTTACCGGTTTTGCTAAACTGAGTTTATTTGTGAACAGAAATGCCAGTCAGACACTGCACATTTAATAATTTGGAATATCAAAACTATAGGAGACGTAAAAATACATGAATAGCTAAAATTTAATATTTCATTGTTATACAAATGATCAGCAACTTTCTGTGGTTCCTATTTAGAGTTTTGTTTAGGTTAGGTTTTATTTATGCCATCAGTTCAATAAATAGTTGTCTTGTGCTTTTAAAGGAAAGAAAGGCTTGCGATAGACTAAAAAGTGTATTAAATGAATAGTTATTTAACATTAATACTGAGTAACTTACACTTTAAACACAATATTGTTAATTTGTCAACACACAGTAATTGTGTTTTGTTGTTTAATGAATCAGCGTTTTATTGAATAAATCAGTGAATCATTCAATGACTCACTTACAAATACTCTCATTTGTTTAATATCTGGATTAATCTGTTTTTTAATGGGTGATCAATGATCCAATGATTCACTCAAAGTATTCACTACTTCTCACTTTTTCTCACTTTTCATCTTTAGCTTTTTTATTTTTCTTACCATATCTTCTTAAAAAACATTTAAAGTTCTTTATGTGTATGAGTAAGTGACCTGAGTTGAAATATATAAATATAAAATATATTAGTTTACATTATTATTATTAAAGTGTTGGTTCGCCCCAAAAAGAAAATTCTGTCATTAATTACGCACTCTATGTCGTTGCAAACCCATAAGACCTTCGTTCATCTTCAGAACACAAATTAAGGTATTATTGATGAAATCGGAGAGCTATCTGACCCTCCTTAGACAGCAATACAACTGAAATGATCCAGGTCCAGAAACGTAGTTAATACATTGGTAAAACAGGATGTGACATCAGTGGCTCAACTTCAGTTTTGTGACGCTACAAGAATACTTTTTTTTTTTTGTGCAAAGATACAAAAATAACAATTTACTCAACCATTCCTCTCTCCCGAGTTACATCTTTGGAACAACCTGAGGGTGAGTAATTAATGACAGAATTTTGATTTTGGGGTGAATTAACCCTTTAAAGTTTTACTACACTCTCAAATCTGTCACTGGGCGGTACCTTTCCAAAAGGTACATGTTTTTTACCTAAAGGGTCCATTTTGGTACCTTAAAGGTACATATTAGTACTTAAAGTGTACATATTTGAACCTAATAAGTACAAAAGTGTACCTTTTGAAAAGGTACCGCCCCAGTGACAGCTTTTGTACCTTTAGAGTGTGCGGGTAGTGGAATTTAATTCCAACACACAGACTGAGCTGAAAGATGGAACAGGAACCTGCTTTATCATCTCTCATCCTTGTCAGTCTTCCTTCCGCTTTACCTCGACCCCTCGTTTCCTCAGCACCTCTTCATACACCTGTCACACACTCACACATTCTGCCTCCCTGGATGCGGCAGCCCTGACCTAGTTTCTATAGCAACCGAACAGGTCCTCCAGGGCAAAGAAAAGGCCTGTGACAACCACCTTGCAGGTTCCTCCTCTTCTTTCATCTGCAGAGAGGCTGGTGAGAATTAAGAGGGAGGGACGGAAAGAGAAAGAACAAAACAGAGAGTAATCTATCTATTAAACATCTAATTTTCCATCCGTGATTTCCTTATATACATGTTACTATAAATATCCTCTCGTTCTCATTCCCATGCCTCTCTCTTCTTTTCTCATGCCGGCTCTATTAAGCATCTAATCTCTCCTGACCTCACATTCATTGCTACTAAAGTGAAATATTTCCTTACAACCTATATTCTTATACAACCTTAGATTACACAAAGTACATTACAAAGTACATTACAAGTACATTTAAATGATCTTATAAATCAAGTATTGAGTATCTATCTATCTATCTATCTATCTATCTATCTCTCTCTCTCTCTCTCTCTCTCTCTCTATATATATATATATATATATTTCTTGGCATAAAGCTGAAATTCTATAAAATACAAATATGTGATAAAAATATTTTAAAATCTAGTTCAGTTATTTGCCAACATTTCTACATTTCGTTTAGTTTAATTTAACGAACTAATAAAATAAAATAAATCGAACCTAAAACAGAACTAAAACAAAAATAAACATGAATTAAACCTGAAAAAATAAAATTAAAAACTTAAAATCTATAAAACTTAAAGGTTTTACCATCTGATACCACAATAGTATTTGCATTGCATTGTAGAAACATTTAACTCAATGTGTTATACAGTACTTGCTGAGTCTGACTCTATATTTATGAAATTTACTAGCCATTTCTCATTGAAAATTGTTTCTAGATTTTTTTTTTTTGTGTGTGTGCGTCTTGCTTAAAAGAAGACTGCATTTTTACTTTGGTACATGTCTCAAAAACATATCACAATGGTGCCATATTCAAGACATCATGCTACGTTGGACAGAAGCATAATAAACTGCATGAGGGACTCTGACGTCCCTCTAGAGGCGCTACAGGTGTTTTCCTTTCAGCTCCAATAACAGGTGGTGTGTGTTTCTCTATTTTTTGTGCATGTATGTGGGTTTGCACACAGGCCAGCTGGCTCGGCCCAGGCCTGACCACAGGCTGACCGTGGATGTGTGTCCATGTTGTGAGGAGGAAGGGAAGGTGCCTCAGATTAACACTTCAAAGGCACACAAGCCCAGTGTGGAGATTAAAGCTCAGCGTGTATCAAAGCCCCTCAGGCTGCCAACAACACACAGGTGTCCCACACAACACTGTCTGTGTGTGCGGGTGTCAGGGGTGCTAGAAGAGTACAGTATTGATGATAATGTGGACAAATGACTACGAAATGTAGGATTATGAAAGGAAATGATGACACTTATTTAGTCAGTGCTTGTGGTGATGTTTTTTTTGTTTTTATTAACCCCTGCATAGCCCTATTTCACACAAACATGTCTGGGCTGTATTACTCCAAAATCAAAGCAGCAACAACAACAGTAATAATGATAATAGTAATAATAATAATAATAATTGACATAATAAACTATAAGAAATTGTATTTTGCATATCTACTTTATAATTTATTTATTTATTTTTTCAATTTGGGATTTTCTTTTTTTTTTTCACCGTTAACATTTTTTACTTTTTGTTTCTTTTCTTCCTTTCTTTTTTTTTGTAAATTATGATTCCCTTTTTATGTTCTTCTCATTGTAATGGTGTTTTTCTAAATTAGATTCACATTTCTCTAATACAGTATTTTTTTTTTCTTTCAGGTTCCAAATGTATTACAACAGCATTAAAGCGTGCAGGGTCTGTAAGATTTTTTTTTTTTTATATAAATTTATATACAAGGCAGCAGTAAATTGATCAAAAGTTAGTGTAAACACTTCTACAATGTTACAAAATAATCAGTTTGAAAAAAAAAATGCTGTTCTTTTAACCTTTCTGTTTATCAGATTATTGTGAAAAAAAGTTAGTTATAGTTAGTAATAAAATAAACTAATTATTAGCATATAATAAATAATAAATGTTGTTAAAATTGATAATAGTAAGAAAAATATCTCCTATTACTTCACTAACTTGCTTTTGAACAGACCACCACAGGGACCTACAGAAGACAGATTAGAGATACTGAGGATCTGAATGATGACAGACCTCAATATATGTGTCTCATGGAGAGCTCCCATCTTCTCACCCTTCTCTGCTCCTCAACCTGTAAAGACCACCCTGCACAGTGACCGATGTGAACTGCATCTTACGTCGAGGGGAATATGTGGCATATGTGATGTGTCAAACGGATGTCACAACGCATCCAGACGCTCAAGCCTTCCTGAGGATGTGACTCAACCGCCGAACATCCATTAATTACCCAAGAATCATGCTCTCCTCTTTTAGAGGAATGTATGCTTGGAAACACACTCACCAGCGCTTCTGAAGTGAACAACTCTCAATAATTCTCTTCAAATGCGTGTTTCTTTGTTTTTCGGCAACCACGTTCTGACTTTTTGTCTGTGGCTGAGCGACAGAGAGCATTGTGGGTCGTGTTGTCAGGGTTACGCTGTAGTTATTACCCCACTTCACAAAGCTGTGATGTGACCGGGACCATCCACATGAGAGAATTTTTATCCAATATTCAGATCAATAATACTCAGCTATTGATCGATAAACCACAGGGGTGGGAGTATAGAGGGATGAAGGGATGAAGGGAGAGCGGTAAAAAATAGAAACAGACAGACATAAAAAAAAAAGAGGGTGAGGAAGAAAAGAGAAAAATGGGAAAAAGAGGGAAGGCAAAAAGAGAAGACAGATGGGAGGAAGGAAGAGAAATGTCCTGTATTACTGATTCTCACTAGTGCTATTTATAGACTGAATGGTCAAGTGTGTGTGTGTGTGTGTGTTGTAGGGGGGTTGGAGTGATTGATGATGTGTAGAGGAGGAAAAGAGCCCAAATCAACCAGAATCACCAGTTACACTTGAGCGAACAATGCATGATTCTCAACAACACACACACTGCAGTCCACCAGACAGACTGCATGCATCACACAAAGGCTGTCAAATAGACAAAAGAAAAAAAAAATGTACAGGGAACTTTTATTGAAGCCTTTTATTTATTATTTTTTTTACAAACAGTAACTTTGGTGTGACAAAATGTATGAGTAATTATGTAAATTGAATATTTGAGCATCAATATTTGCTGTTCTGTGGTTTGCTTATAGACTTTAGTTTTAGCTGTTTGTCTATGTTTGTTTACTGTCTGTATTTCATTCTTCCAAACTTACCTATATGTTTATCCTTCTCAAAGGCTTTATTTTATATTTTATAAAATATTTTATTTCATTTACAGAGTAGACTGGTAAAAAAACCAAATACGAAATGATAAATTCAAAATAAATAAATAAATAAAATAAAGCACTAAATAAAACGAATTAAATAAGTGTATATTATGTATATATTAACTAAATTAAATAAGTAGAAAAAATTATATATATATATATTGAGAGAGTTAACACTAAAACTGTGACCACTGAAGCTTAAACAAATATTTACACTAAATTTAGAAGATCAGTTATTTACACTCAATTATTCTACATTCAGTTTATACATATTAAAGGGTGGGTACTATGTTTTTTTTGTTTTTTTTAAAGTATCCTAATATTGTGTTGGAGTCCCCTACAACAGGTTTAAGGTCTAAGGTCACAAAACATTGAAATTGTCTCGTTTTGCAATGATTCGGATACGGTTTGTTTGAATCAGTTCGGCTCATAAGCCAACTCTGCTCTGATTGATTGGTCAGTTGACCAAGTCTTTTTTGATTGGTCTTTTCGTATCTAACGTTAATCCGTGTTAAGAAAGGAAACGTCAATTTCCATAATTCATTTTTGTGTCCAAAGATTAAAAAAAAAAACAAGGCATCGATATTACCTTATCAATTTGAGTCCGAGGATGAGGATGATGTAGTCGCAGTCGTTTAACCGGAAACTCCATCGCAAGCACGACTTGATCAGGGCTGCTTTTCTGATTCTTTACATCAGCATCCTTGGGCACTGAAAACAAAACACACTTGCTTTCACAGCAGAACACAGCGTCTTCTTGACATGATGTAAACACTGACTAGCGGAAGTGTTTGTGGGTAGGTCAGATTTCGCAGGGAGGCAACTATTATGCAACTATGTTACCTAGTGACGTACATAGGTAACAGGCAGAAGATTTGAAAATGAAGTCGACTCTTTGTTTTGTGAGACAATATTTTTCTTAATCATGCATTTTTTGGATGAATAACTTTGCAGACTGTTTACATTAAAGGACAGCTACATTACAAACTGCAAATATGATATTTAAAAAAAAACAAAAAAAAAAAACATATTACCCCCTCTTTGAACTATATAAAAAATAAATCTCTGTAATATATAACAAACCCAATTACTGTTTGTAACATCTGATTAAAGTTGCGCTTAGATCAATTTAATAACCCAAGGAACAGGTTTGTGAACAGGATTAGATCATATCTGTATAACAAGCACTGCAATGTACAAATGGCCTGACTGTATTCCTGGGAAGTTGAAAGGCAGTTCTCCTGGGAAAATATGGCAAAACGCACCCAGGATAAAAAATATAAATGCAAAACAAATATGAATAAAATAATGTGTGAGGACAGGCCTAAATAAAAATATAAAAGGTCACTGTAGCTAAATTGTATAGGCTAATATACTGAGGGACAGTTGTGTGTATCCTCCAAATCATCTTGTGTCCTGCGACTGGCATCAAAACTGGTTGTAACAAACGTGAAAAGGTGTTGAAGCATACACACCTGTGCGATTCTCCTCCACTGATTCCACTTTTACTGTGTTTTCAAACGTGTGCTCATGTGTCAGATGAGATCCGCTCTGCATGAGCACTGCAGGACAGTGATGGTCTGCCCATGATTATTACATCATCATCATCATCATTCTTAAAGACGATAGACGACAGTGTGTGTGTCTTCTGAGTGATGGAGCGTCTGTCTCGCGCAACACTTTGGCCTCAGTGACTGAAGGTTGCCATGGCAACAGAATACTTGCTCTGTGGCTTCATTAAGCATGACACAGAAGCCTGTGGGCAAACACACACACACACACAAACAGACCAGTCTGTAAACACTCGCTTTATACTGTCTCTATTGTATAATAGTGCATAGGAAATACATTTTTAAGCTTCATTTTTGAGTTTAATACGCTTGAAGTGTTTTTAGTCACTCGGAGTTCGAAAGTGTTGACAAATTACTCAATTTGAATATACTGCCATCCAGTGGCACGGGCCTGTATAAATCACACATTGCCTACCCACTCCGAATGAAAATATCCCAGCAATACAGACGCTATAAAGAGCATATATGAAACCACTTAACATATAAATATTTGTCTTTGTTTGGTTGCCCCGTATGTCGACACAAAATGTATTTTTTGGCTCTTGGTCAAAAAAGGGAGCAGAGAAAGATGATATATCTGAGGCTGAACACTAGAGGGAGCTAACGTTCAGTTTATGAATGCTAGTTTTTAGGTGGTTATTGGGTTCATTAGAATGAAATCGAGCATGACATTTCTTGATCAAACAAACATGATGAGCAAATGAGCAAGTAGACACTACAACTAAATAAGGAGAGCAAGTAAACTGAGTAAATACATGGAGAGATTAGCCTATAAGAAACACATTAAAACTGTAAGTGCCTTTTATAGCTTAATTGTAAAATATTAGTCCTGGGACATAGAATTAATATACATATTAAATTCAAAAGTGGTACAATGTGCTATTTGATACAATCGCTGTCATTGACAGTAAACCTGAAAAGGTTGCTTACATCTTCATGCGCAAGATTATGTACAAACACAAATTGGATTTGAGAGTGCAGTGGAGGGCAACATCTGTAGTAAATAATGCCTTACTTTTAATCAGTTTCTTAAAAATATGACTATGACTTTCTTATGCTCACAAAGGCTACATTTATTTGATTTTTTAAAAAAGTGAAAAAAGTTTTTTTCTATTGAAATATTTTCAAATGTAATTTATTTCTCTGATGCAAAGCTGAATTTTCTGCATCATTACTCCGGTCTTTAGTGTCACATGATCCTTCATAAATCATTCCTATGATGATTTACTGCTTAAGGAACATTTGATGAATAGAAAGCTTTTAATTTTTTTTAAATAGAAATTGTTTGCAAGATTATGAATGTCATTAACGTCATTTCTGATACACGCTGAATGCATATATATATATATTGTTATTTAAAATAATTCATTAATTGATTTCACAGAATGTGTGTATGTATATATACTGTACCCTATGTGTATATTTATCATAATATGTTACTGTAGAAGGACTCTTAATAATATGAAGTGGTCAAATATTTTCCTTTAACATCGCAGCTTTTTATACTTGCTAATGAAGGACTTTGTGGCTGTCTGCATTCTTGTTGTGTCATCAGCCAATCAGGAGGTAAATGTCCTGTCACATGACATTTATGGATTAGCTAATTGTTTTAAAAAGACACTTAAAAAGACAGAAGAAATGCATACAATACATCCAGGTAGCCAGCCAAGCGACTATATTGATACAAACATTCTCTCCACGTATTAATCAAAACGTATTATAATATATTTCTATAGCTTCTCAGTAGTTCTTTCAGCCCTAAATGGGCATCACTGTAGTGCACACAAACCAGTATGCTGGACTTGATGGGTCGAATCTGCAGCTGTGCTGAACTATGAGTGTATTGTGCGAGCTAAAACTCACATGCTGATTGATTGTGGTGAGTATTGAGTGTGGGCTCATGGCGTGGGCCGTGCACAGAACAAACCGACTCAATGAGGCTCGCGCACTACACCACAGTTGCCTTGGTGATAACTCTATGTGACGTCTGTGTGGAAGAGAAGGGACGAGTATGTTTGGAGTGAATGCGCCACGTGGAGAAGCTCAGAATGAAAGGAAGCGAAGGATGGTGCCATGACTGATACCCGGTAGAAGGAGGCTGGCCGTGGCAGAGGGGCAGCTGTGTTACAACCCTCCCTCAGAGCTCAGACACACAGGTGGAGCGGTGCCAGCGTCTGCAGAAGAGTGTGTCTTTGTAATGAGTCTCTTCAAACGCTATCAGTGAAAAGCAGGCCTTGAATTATCAGTACCGTGTGTGTCTGCATGTTTGGGACTCATTCCAAGCCTCTTCCATCTCAGAGCAGACCTCTTCGCCCCAAAATCACATGCCTAGAGGAGCTGCTCGCTACGTGAATCACTGAATGTGTCACTCTTTGGTCATCCGCGTCTTTCTTTTCCCTCCTCTCCATCGGGTCTCCATATGGAGCATTGTGTGTGGGGCTCAGGCTGCACCCCTTCCTTACACACACACACACACATTCAAACACACAGCCTCAGGGGCGTCAGAGCGCTGTTAGGGCACCGCAGTGGATTATAATAGAATAATATGCCTCTGAAGAGGGTTAAATGCAGATGCCTTCACGAGACACTGAGACAAGCAAAAACAACACAAGACATCAGGGACAAAGACGCTGGATTTATAGACTGATTCATATAAAGTGTTGTACTATTGTAAAGTAAAATAAAGCAAAATAAATATATAGAAATAACACATTGTGCATTTTTAAATTTAATTTAATTACATTTTTTTTATTTAATTTAATTTAATTAAGTAATATATTATTATTTTTTTTTTTTATATTTAATTTTTAGGATATTCATAAACATTTTTAAGCGTGGTAAATATTTTTGGACAGTACAGTAAAATATATTTTATAAAAGCTATAAAAATAAAATACAATAATAATCATTAAAAAACAAATTCTTACATTTATTTATTTAGTTATTTAATTTTACTTGAATGTCCCACTCTGGGACATATACATTTCTCAGTGTGGGAAATATTTTTGCTATTGTACAGTAAAACCTATTTTACATTTTAAATATAAATATTTTAGAAAGTGAAATTCTATCAAAATAAAATATAAAATAAAAAATTTAGTACACTATGAAATAAAAATAAAATAAAATTATCAAGTTGTAGGTCATCTGGGGCATTCATACATTTGTGAAGGAAATATCTCAGTGTTATTGAGGCCAGCAATGTATAAATAAATGAATGAATGAATGAATGGTCATTTTCTGGTTGGGGGTCATCTCCCACTTATTTTCTTGTCCCACACCTTCTTCCTGTAAACTAAGGACAGCTGTCCTGAGAAAAGAAGGACAACAACTGAGAGGCACTTAATGGAGGTGATCACTAACAACAACCAGAGAATAAATACTGAGGTGACAGAAGAGAGTGATGAAACAGATAAGATAAACAAGTCAAAGGGGAACACAAGCTGGTCAAACAAGAGAAGGGAGGTAAAAAAGACAGTATTGATCTAAACAGGCCATAAAGAACTGCCCCTCCATTCATCCACTCTCATTCTCCTTCATTCACTAACTGACTGCTTCAGGATCAGGAGGACACATTACACTTGGCTTTTAAGCTCTGACCTTTAAAAAGTTCATACCCCCTCCTCTTTCAGGTCAGACCAGCGGGGTATGTATGTGTATATCAGCTCTACATCTGTTTTATGCAGTCAGGCTTAATTAGCTAGATAGATATTAATAACCGTATTATGAGGACCCATTTAATAGAAGCTGAATTTAGTACTGTGTGTGATATTAGTAGAGATAATTAGAGTCAAACTATCCAGAGGAAGAGGAAAGATGCCGTTTCCCCTTTTGCTGTAGAATATGACCCTTGTAATCTCATATGTCTCTTCTAGAATGTCAGAAGAGATCACAGAACTCAGAAAACACTTTGTTGTTACAGACAATCATTTTAAATACTTAGATTTTATTTATATATACTGACTGGTTTGATAGTCATCTAATAAAACAACTAATTTTTTTAACATGCTCATGTCAGCATGTAAAATCATAAATTAATGACACAGATGATGACAATAAACTGTCATTGATTATTTAATTAATTAGTTATATTAAAAAGATTACAAATACAAAATTAATGTGATTTTAAGCTCTGAGGGAAAAAATTGCAAGTATCTTCTTGCTTTGCAAAGTTCATGTTAATGCTCTATAAAGAGGAAGTTACACAGCCTGATGGGAGACAAGAACAAAACAGTGAATCTGGCCTATTTTTAAAAAATTAAAGAGCAACAGTCCTTTAAATTAAAACACACTGAAGCTCTAAAATCTATTTTTTATTTCCCCTCATAGATTTTAGGAAAAACATCTTAAACAAAGTTGATATTTAAATTAAGCACACTGTATCTTTGTCTCCTGAGTAGTAAGCAAAATAATTTTCCTAAGAGAACTGAGGGCTTCTGGAATGTGTTTTTGCATATTTGTGCTTTTTCTCATTATGAAGAAGCTTAATAGAGAAGGACAAGGACATAGAGAGTGTGCAATCTTCCTGATATCACTTCTCACTTCTCTCGTGTTATCCTCTGTGCTTTTATGCCTCTCTGTACCCATCATTCTGTCCTCAGATCTGATGGAGAGATGCATCTAACACGCTTCAAATGGCTATGTTATTGTGAAGCAACATCAAACACAATATTCTCATAGCTTCCAGCTGTATAAAAGACCTCCCACAATCATCATGACTCGGGTTTTTCATAGGCCGGGATGATTCTAGCACGGCAGGGGAGAGCCGTTTTTCCCCAGAGAGAAGTGAAAGTAGAAAAAAAGAGGTTGTGAATACTGTGCTGAAACACACAGCACTCCATTCTCACACATAAACTGCGTCGTGCAACTTAAGATTCGTTTTATATACATAATGCCACAACACATTCATGTGAACAGGATTGCAGGCCCAAGCACTCTAAATGTACAATGTAAATGTATGCATAGTAATTAAGGCCACCTAATATTAACTTAATTGATAATGTAATGTTAAATCCATGTGCACTCATATACACACTCATAAATAAATCAGCATTTTTGAATAAATGGATTGAGTGAATGATTCAGTGACTCCCCTATAAACCACCCTTTCATTTGTTTTTGAAAAAAATAATGTTTTTTAACAAATGAGTTGAGTGAATGATTCACCTGAAGATAGGCTATATCTAAAATCATCCAGGTAGTTTTTGCCTACTGTTTTGTGAATTCAGAAATACCCATTTACATTTATTTTTTTACTACTATTTAATAGAGATGTATATAGAAGCCCGCTTCAGCCAGTGACTAAAAAATAAAAAATGGTTATTGCAACTTTTTATCTCACAATTCTGACTTATTTTCTCGCAATTGGGAGATATGAAGTCAGAATTGTGAGATATAAACTCACAATTGTGAGTTATATAATTAGAATTGTGAGATCTAAAGTTAGAATTGCAAGATATAAAGTCAGAATTGTAAGTTATAAAGTCAGAATTGTGACTTTATATCTCAGAATACTGACTTCTTAACTCACAATTCTGAGATATAAAGTTGCAATCCTAACTTTTTTTTCTCAGAATTGTGAGATAAACTCGCAATTGCGAGTTATAAAGTCCAATTTTCAGTGGAAAAGACTGACATGTTCTCACAATTGCGACTTTATATCTCATAATTTTGAATTTATATCTCACAATTCTGACTATATCTTGCAATTCTGACTTTATAACTTGCAATTCTGATTATCTCACAATTCTGACTTTATAACTCACAATTCTGACTTTATATCTCATAATTTTGACTTTATATCTCACAATTCTGACTTTATATCTCATAATTTTGAATTTATATCTCACAATTCTGACTATATCTTGCAATTCTGACTTTATAACTTGCAATTCTGATTATCTCACAATTCTGACTTTATAACTCACAATTCTGACTTTATATCTCATAATTTTGACTTTATACCTCACAATTCTGACTTTTTATCTCCCAATTGTGAGAAAATTAGTCAGAATTGCGAATTTGTATCACGCAATTCTGAGAAAAAGAAGTCAGAGTTGTGAGTTAAAAAGTCGCAATAACCTTTTTTATTTTTTATTCAGTGGAGGAAATGGGCTTTCATACATGTATGCATATTTGAAGTATTAAATTAGTGTTTTATTAATAAATTGGTTGAATGCATGATTTAATTGCTCACTGGTGTAACAATGTAAATAAAGGAAAGAGCAGAAAAAAAAAACAAAAAAATAAAACATCAGTAATATACAGACAAAAAATGTGGAATATATAAATATGTATTTCTTGCACAGGCTGATCATTTTGTTTCATAAGAACTCAATATATTATCAGAACCACAGGTATTCATTTTGTGATGCCAGATGGAGCAAGGAGAAGTCAAAAATTTTTCAATAGATGAGCACATTTTTGTTGACCCAGTGCTCCAGTTAACTGTAGTGTTCAGGTCAGGCCCGTCTCTAATCACAGCAGTGATGAATTGGAGCACAAAGCTGAGTTCCATATGGGAGCAGCTGCGTTTCCTAAACTCACCATGGGCCTTTTCCAGCCAGTTAACCAACATACATTCACACACATGGGTACACATGCTTCTTCATGCACATATTCCCTCATACAGATGTGTACACATAAATCCACATCATGCGTACTACAGCACCATAAAACAAACCCATTGTTGCACCCATCAAACTCATCTTCTTTCTTCAAGCAGGGCTGTGCAGATCTGACCAATGAAGCGCATCCACACTAAACTGAAAACACACACAGTTTGTTACCAAATGTGTGCAAATGTGTAGGTGGCAGATTTCCATTGTTAGACTGCATTTTTCTCACTCTAGAAAATAAATGTTGCAACGTCTCACGATTCAGAAAGAGAGTCTCTTATTATTCCTCTGTCTTCATTTTCCTCACTTTAACTTCATCTTCCCACCTCTCATTTATGTTGTGTCAAGGTGCATATTTTTATAACAGTGATGATCAGAAGTTTACTCAGGCTTTCTGCATTTGAAACAGTTCAGTATGTGGGTGCTCAACCCCATCGCAGATATTGCTGATATGATGTATGAAAGCTTACTATATGAGTCACTGTACAAATGTCTTTCTCCCCCTCTTTCTCCACGCGTGGGAATGAAACCGTGCCAGCTCTGACTGTGAAGATCATGTCTTTCCGTCACGTTTCTCCCATGACAGATATGTCCTAAATAAACATCTTGAATGATTGCAGATTGCAAACTGGAATACTTGCTGTTGGTAGAAGTCAATCAATCAAATCAATAAGATGACAGATATTAATTATTGTACATTTTCTGAAGTTGCCTGTGCTTTAGGTGGCTGCTAGGTTTTTTTTATATGCTATGTGCTTTAAGCCCAATGTGCTATCTTTCATATCAAATACTTAATTGTATTAATATTTTTGTTTATTAAAATAAGACACTATATAAATCGCCAGTAAGTGGCACAGGCTGCATGTGTCCATCTTCAAGAGTGAGTCATTGAGTCATTAATTTAAACGATTCATTCAGACGGCTGATTCATTCAAGAACGAAGCAAATGCCTGTCTTTATGAATGGGTTATTGAATCATTGATTTGCCCAATTCATTCAAACAACTCAATCTTTCAGGCATGAAACACCATTGCTCAGAGGTGCGTGACTGTGCTGTGATCTTTGTTTGGAGCTGTTTTTGTTAATCAAATCGAGCAAAAACAGTCAACATGGACAACATTGTGTCTAAAATGTAATATGAAACTTGTTTGAACTCTTGAATAGAACAAATGCTACATTTGAAGTGGAAACTCTAGGTCCTGTCATGCTGCTAAATTAGGCTACGTTATAAATATATAAAGTAATATTTTTATGTTTAATTTAATTCATTTAATCAGCATGTCCCTGCTAAAAAAACAGCATGTTTTGATGCTGGGATGCTGGTTTATGCTGGTCCTTTGCTGGTTTAAGCTGGTCTTTTTGCTGGTTTATGCTGGTCACACGCTGGCAAAGAACCAGCATAAACCAGAAAATTGACCAGCTTAAACCAGCAAAGGACCATCTTATACCAGCATCAAAACATACCTAACCAGCATATGCTGTTTTTTTTTAGCAGGGCTATATAATCAATAATAGTTGTTTCTTATTACCAAGTGGAAGAGCTTACTCTGCAGAGCACAGATAAACACAATAGCTGTTCTGTACACACACAAAATTATAATTTAGGTTCAAATTTCACTCCCTTATTTAAATGGTTGGTACTCCTTAATTTTTACATAGTATATGATGACTAGAGTGGCTGTTATGTTGTAAATAAATTTCTGTTCAGTTTCATGCACAAACGGATCATTTTGCTTCATAAGACCTTGCTGTAATATGGTCAGGAGCCACAAGTATTAATTCTGTATTTTAGTTTTTTTTATTCTTTAAAAAGGGCAGCCGCTGACTTGAATTTTATAAATCCCCAAGGATGACAGTTCCAACTACAAATCTTCTTTGCAGTACTACAGAAGAGAAAAAAGTTACCTACATCTCAGAAGGCCAGAGGGTGAGTAAATTAACAGCAAATTTCAATTTTTGAGTGAACTATTTCTTTAACTATGACAAACAGTGCTCACTAACTCAGAACCTCCATGACACTCACCTCACACTTTTCAAGTACCTACAGTAATCCACACTTTCTTCATGAGAGTATGACTATGCCTCTTCCAGGCAGTTTCTAAAGGTAATGCAAGGCTTATCTCCAAATGCTCTATTATTGCACCCCCCTGATATTTCTTCCCTGAGATTGGTCTCCCTAGAGGTTCTCACTGAAATTCAGGACTCTTACTGGATGCTCGAAGCAGGCCCAGAAAGATGTGGGTAAATTGGAGAGCCCACAGGTTAATAGAGATTAGTAGAGCAGATGTTTTGTCAAGATAAGGAACTCCCAGGTCTCCGCAGCCCCCCCCCCACCCCCCTACCCCCTCTCACACTCATACGTTTGGGAGCCGTACCAAAGGAGATAATACACATTAATAGAGTTTTCTGAGGTTTAACTCCCAGATCTCTTCCGGTGGGCCTTCTCCGTGGAACCTGTGACTAAACAGATTTGCATCTGCAGTGCATCATTATAGCCAAGATCCCCCAGAGCTTTCGTTCCTTTACCTCACCACAATAAAACCACCCAACACATTCTCACTCAGCTCGGTTCAGGATTACACAGAAACCAACTTGCACAAACAAACTTCCAAGGTCTCCATTTTACAACTACCCACAAACAAACAAACACTTGGCAAGCAAGTAAAAACCAGCAAACACTGTCACACCCACAGTGCTGATTCACTCCAGGGCCTCACCCAAGTTCTTTACATTCTCTTCTCATCTATATTGTAACAAATGTGTGAAAAAATTCTCCAACTGGGTTAATACCGTCTCAGACAAAGGCCTCTAAATCTGAACATAAACTTGATTTGTCCATTTGCCGCAACTGGGAAACTCAGCCCAAATTTCTTCCACCATGTGGATCTGAGTGCGTCGTCTACCTGCACTAGTTAGTGAGTTCACTTGGTAGCTACATTGATAGGCTGCTGCTTTTAAGAGCTACTTTAAAGAGGTAGTCTACCTGCTTTGTTTAAAGACTTGATTGTGTTTATGGGATGTACTGTGTTCATGTGTTTGTGATTTGCTAACTGCCTAGTGCACGTTGTCCTGAAAAGTCACACCTCTTACCATGACGGGTAGTGGCATGCACTCCCAGTGTTTTTAAAACAATGGCATCAATATAGCCCTGTCAATCTGAGCCTAAGTCAGACATAAGCCTGAGTACGAAATGTTCTTTAAATAATATTCTAATCACAACAAGAAAACAGAAAACATTTCAAAATAATGTTTCCACAACAATTTTATAACTTAATTGTTACTTGGGTCACACGTTAAATGTGTTTAAAAAGAGTAAAAGGATAATGCTAGTCTAGGAAATGTGAAGTATCAAAAAACTGTTGTGCAATGTATTTTTCCCCAAACCAGTTAAGCACAAAACTCTGAACTGAATCCACAAAGTCTGACCATTTCTTAACAGGTGATTGCATAATTTAATTGACTAATAAAATGGTCTTTGGGGCAGAGTTTCCTATTAATTGGATTGGGAAAAAATCATGTTGCTTACAATTATCCAATTTAGGCCTTGAATGAGATTCATATCAACCTATAAAATCTCAGTGGTGTTTCTGGACCGGTAAAAAAGCTGGTTTGGCAGTATACTATATATGACACAATTTAATACAATAGAGACTGTTCACAAAAAAAGTAATTGTAAAATAAATCAAGGATACTTGGGAGTATGTTTTTTAATACTATTTCAGTGTTTGCAGTTCTAAATTTTACATTTTTCATTTTATTTGTGAAATTTAGCAGCCATTACTGAGTAAAAATTGTTTCAAAATAAATTCTACACCATTTCTTTTTCCAGTGTACCACCACCCCTAACTCCAGCTTGTCATTTATTATAACCACCTTAGAGTAAACAATTACTGAACTCTAGTTTCAGTTCGACAGAGAGGATTAAGAATGTGTTAGCATGAGATAAACACACAAATATACTATGCAACAGTTAATCTTCATATTAAGGCAAAAGAAAGCCTTAGACAGACACTCACACAAAACCTCAGCAGCTGAGGTTTTGTGTGAGACTGAGATGCTGTGGGCAGAGAAAGGAGATGATATTGGTGCAGTAACATTAATCCCAGCTGTATTCTCACAGGCCAGCTCCAGTACAGTCAATACAGCAAAGAAACTCAATACCTCTAAACTGCATACAGCAGAATCTACTACTAGAATCATTAAATACACTACTCACAGGTCAATCACAATAGTGCTAGGCAAATAAAGAGCAACAAAAGGATACATTCTTTGGGTGACCATATCATTAAAACAATTTAATAGTAACTATGAAAACCAGACTAAAGATGGTCTTATCAGTGGAACATTTATTAGCTGAAGTGGATTTACAGATCACACCATAATCCCTCTCTAACCTTAAACCTGACTCATCCTATCATTATAATCAATGGGCAATAATGGGTTATAAGGAACGTTTGTATAAATGGTTGGTTAATATGACACTCTAGTTGTGTTCAAATTAGTGCTCTCAAACGAGTAATCGCATCCAAAATGAAAATTTTGTTTACATAATATATGCATGTGTACTGTGTATATTTATAATGTACTGTATAAATGCACACTCACACACACACAGATATATATATATTGTGGCGGGAACCGATCAGCGTCGCCCTGGCAACTGAGGACCAGCACCTGGAACTCGTCAGCCCGGGCCAATCGTTC
>JAUMHE010000072.1:6236886-6293613 GCA_032359235.1 Enteromius mattozi
CTTGAGATGGTTCTACACCTTCATTTGAGTCCAGCTGTGTTTGATTATACTGATTGGACTTGATTAGGAAAGCCACATACCTGTCTATATAAAACCTTACAGCTCACAATGCATGTCAGAGCAAATGAGAGTCATGATGTCAAAGGAACCGAATCAAAGGGTCTGAATATTTTCCGTACCCACTGTGTGTGTATGTGTGTATATATATATATACTACCAGTCAAAAGTTTGGAAAAAGTAAGATTTGTCATATTTTTTTAAGACGTTTCTTATGTTCATCAAGGCTGCATTTATTTGATGCAGTACAATCACACCCTTTTCCAAACAATAAAAGCAGAAGGGACCAAGAGCTGTAACATTCATAAATAGACAAAAAACTTACATTAAAATTATAGCATTGTTAAAATGGCCATAGTCATTTGAATTCATAATTTTATGTGCCCTGAAAATCATGCATATTCTTTCATCTTGGACATTCCGCTATAAAAAAATCCTTTGTGTTTCAGAGAAGGAAGACAATCATGTGGATTTTAAATCACCAGAGGGTGAGTAAACAATGACAGAATACTCCTTTTTGGATGAACAGCCCCTTCAAGCATTATATGAGAGCATATTGGCGTGTAACAATATGCTGTGTCATACTTCCATATTGAACGGCTCCATATTTGTGCTCTCTGTGAGGCTGAATGTGTGATGATGAAGGTCTGTCGTTTGTGATCTGAGAGCAGATCCTGGCAGCACACAGGTGTTAGAGTCAGGGCAGCCCTCATTATCCTCACTAATGTGTGTCTGATCTCGGCAGTGTTGCGTAGGAAGACGTAGCGGTACAGTGAGGTCTGATTTGAGATGGCCAATCTGAAGTGTCACAACAAAATGTACTGTACTGCCGCATATATTTACGGTAGGAAAAAAACATGATCTTAAATTAATATGCTAATCATTTTTGTCATAAAAGAAAAAGATAATTTTCACCCATACAATGTATTGTTGTCTATTGCTACAAATATGCCGTGCTACTTATGGCTGGTTTTGTGGTCAAGGGTCACATATTAGGAAAATGGCCATGTGAGAAGATCTATTATGTGTATAATTATTGCCTCAGGTGCAATTTGTACTTTTCAATACAATCTCTGCATGTCCACATTTACTCATCATGAATATCACTATCTGCATTTCCATTGCCCTTCAAAGCACTAAACCTAACGTCACTGTGGTATGAGAAATAGCTGTGGCCTTAGAAAACCCTGCTATTAAAATAAACACAGAAACTGTGAAAGCATCAACGAAACTGAGAAAGTTCATAGTCACTAATCATTCAGTCACACTGTTAACAGTGTTCTTCCCATTTGATGTATTCAGATGTAGCTTTGAGTGTGTACTGGATGTTCTCCTGCTCTCATAGGGAACATCAAGGCGCTGTCCTTTCAGAACCATCGATTCCCTCCCCGCCTCTGCTCATCCCCCTGCCTGCCACTGAGAGCTGGTACGGCCCCTTCTCCCGCTCTTTCTCAATGCATTTTGCCCTTATAAGGAGAGAGTGAGACCAGGCAGAGGAACGAGCAAGAGTGTAGCTGGACTGTACTATCTGCTTATGTTTTACAGGGGTGTTTAGAGGAGCTTTGTAAGAGTAAGGGGAGGCAGTGGGGGCAGGTGATGGAGATGGTGTGAATAACGCCACCACTTTGAGTGGCCCCCGAATAAAAAGGACGAAAATAGGTTTAGTTGCAGGGAGGGAGAGAGAGGGATGTGATTAATATGCCTATGGATTTCTCTGTGGGATGACAGCATGTTACAGCATGTTTGTGAGGGTTATTTTCAGATGAATGTGGCGTCAGTCCTGTACTGAGCATCATTCATTGAGTGGGATCATTTGAAGACTTTTCTTTGTGTCGCTCGCCACCCCCACAAAAGCACAAACCAAATGCCATCGCAGGCGTCAGAGATGAAATACATCACATTGGGGACAGGTGCAGACTTAAAGGTATCACAAAAGCCCTTGCCATGGATAAAACCAGAAGAATCCAAGGTCACAAAACCGTGCATTAATCAAACATGCCATCAGTTCCCTGTTCTCATCTGTTGATGATGCTGGTAGAATGCTAGCAATGATTTCACATGCATGAAAAGACTTAAAGTGTGCGCTAGCATCTTGTGTGACCTTTTTTTTTTCTGGGTGGCTGGATGTCTATGGGCTACTTTATTTTGGTCTGCAGCCATAGGCAACTGTATGGGATGACACAACTGACCCAAAAAATAATGGATGTAGTATGAATTATGGACAGCTCAGCTTTGAACTGCATGGAAATGTTGTTTAAATATAAATATTTCAGCTAATAGAGGTAGAGCTTTTCTGCTGAATATGTACTTCTCAAACCAAAAAGCTGCCAATGATGGCTGACATAGGATGATAGTGTGCTATCAGACATCTTCAACCTCAACTGGCTTAACCAGAAGGGTTGACAAGTAAGGGTTTGCTGGTGAACACAAGACCGGTATAAACAAGGACATTAATGATAGGCTTTGGTCTTCAGAAGGGCACCTAAAAGTTTGTAAGCCAGAGGTGCCCATCCTGTTCCTGAAGATCTACCTACTTGCAGAGTTCAGTTTTAACCCTGATCCAAAACGGAGACTTCTGAAAACGCTGCAGAACCCGTTTGAAAAGTCCGGGGTTGCATTTCAGTGTTAATGGATCAAAATGGATGGCGTAGCTGCCCACATTCACTTGAAGACCATATGAACAAAAACATCATGCGCATTGTTGTACCCATAGATATGTAGAGATACAGAGATTCCTCATTCGACCGTTCCAAGCACGTAGATCTAAATAATAGGAATCTATCTATAGATGGTTGTACCTGCATGAATAGTCACATCACATGCATATTAGGTTGTGTTGTGTAAACGGAGATAGTTTCTGAAATACAGCGGAAATGCCAATGTAGTTAAGAAACATTTTCATTCTAAAATGCTGTTTGAAAATGAACGCACTAGTGTAATTGGGGCCTGAAATTCTGAGTCAGTAGTCCATGTCAACGTTCCTACTGGGAACTCTGAGTACAAAATGAACATGCCATTAAAACGGGGATCTCCAACCACGCTTCTGGAGAGCTACTGTCCTGCAAAGTTCAGCTTTAGCTCCAGTCAGACACACCTGAATTAGATGTTGAGGGTTACTGGTAAAGGTGTGTTGGAACAGAAGTCTGCAGGATGGTTCAATTAAAGATGCCTTTAAAGGGATATTTCTTCCAAAAAGATAATTCTGTCATCTTTCACTCTGCCTCATGTTGATCCAACCCCCCTTCTGCTAATCTCACAAACAAACAGAGAGATGTCTTTCCCTCCACTGAAAGTCCATTCTACCAAATGGATGATTTGAAACAAGTATTTGAATTTTTGTGTGAACTAATCCTTTAAGAACAAAATAGACCTGTGTTATTCAATGAAAAATGGCACTCCAAGACATGCAAAGTAGGATTTAAATTTTAAAAAGCCTTAACTGAATTATGGCTCACAGAGATACAAAACATTAAAAAAGTCAGACAGTTGTTATTGTTTTAGGATTAAATGGCATGAAGAAAAATCAGTATGACAGTACTATCAAGAAATGCCAGTGTTGTGCTGCTTAGCACTACTGTCCACCTACAAATGATAAATTTACAGTTCTACCCACTGGAAAACCCAATGAACTTCTAGTCTAGCTGCTATTAAATACTTCAGAACTTTGAAATAAGTTTTAAGTTGCGGCCTACGCAGAACATTTCAGCAATTATTTGTCATTGCCTCTTGCCTCAACTGGACCATTAGTTAAAGGATAATAATGGCATCGGTTTTGGCCTGACGGTGGTTCTGTGTAGTGTTCAGTGTTGGAGTGGTGAACGCCAGAGCGCTATGATTTCATGCAAAGGTCAAACTCGACTAAATGCTAATTAGCATGAGTCATCACATCCATTCATAGACCAGAACACATTATGCTACGTATGTAAACGCAGCAGGTCACACTTCCACATTCATTACCGTCAACAGCCTCAAATTACAAGCACAGATTTATTCTTGAACTGTCAGGCAGAAGAAAAGACTCCAAACAAATTTGCCTCAGCCAAATGATAATCTTGTAACTTGCACGCTCTCCCACACGTATACATCTTAATGCATGTCTGCATCACATGCTGTACATCGTTTCACAGAGTGCTTGGAGTTCAAGAATACAGCTGTTCGCTTGGATTCAACATATCTAGTGTTTACCAAACCACTATCAAACAGGCTGGGAAACAGCCGTCTTCACTAGGGCAGTTTCACCCTCCATTGGAAGATTTAGGTCACTGGGCTAATATTTGCATAATAAACAGAAGAGGATGTGGAAGAGGATGATAGAGAATGAGAGGGTGTTGAAGGAGAAAAAAACAGCTGATGCTTCAGATATGAAGACATGATGCAATATCAGATAGTTTGATTGTAATGAGATGGCCATGTCGGAAATATAGTATCATTCTGAAAGACTTAAGAGATTTTTCTCTTGTAAACATGTTTATATGACATTTTCAGCTTGCTCCACAGAAGCAGAATTGAGTTGCTTGAGCTATAATAGACTTTAGTCAAAGTAACCCTTTTAAATTGATAGTTCACAGCAGTCCACTAAATGTGGTGATGTTGTGTATGTGGGATAATCAGAAGTTGAAACATGGAAAATACACTACCATTCAAAAGACTGAAAGCAGTACAAGAAAAATAAAGAAATTAATCCTAAAATTGTATACAAAAAGACAGTAAGGATGCTGTTCTATTTAACTTCCTAGCAGTATTCAAGATTCAAGAATTCAGATTTTTTGTTTACTCAAAAATATTACAGTTTTCATCATTGATAATGATAATAAATGCTTCTTAAGCACTAAATCAGCATATTAGAGTGATTTCTGAAGGTTCATGTGAAACTGAAGCCTGGAGTAATGATGCTAAAAATTCAGCTTTGCATCGCAGGAATAAATTACATTTGAACATGTGTTCAAATAGAAAACAGATATTTTAAACTGTAATAATATTTCACTTCATTATACAGTTTTTACTGAAAATCTTACTGACCCAAGTAGTAATGCATGACTTTCCACAAAGTTACAGTTAATAAAAAACAAAGATTATGGAAACTGTTATGTGATTGAATGACCTACACTGTTGAGTAAATTATGTAAAAATAAAGTTTATAAAATTATAACCAATAACGCTTGTGCACTTATTTGTTAAAGATATATTACATATTATCATCATCATTAATATTTTTATTTTGTCTTGTCATTCTTTGTTATTTTCCCCCTCATTTCTCATTTCCTGTCAGTCAATATTATTGCATCTCCAAAGTTAGAACGTGTCATAAGAAAACATAAAAGAATGGAGAAAAAGATTTGAGAATATGGTCGCTCTGTGCAGGAAATTGTCAGGTGCAATCTCTCCACTCGTTTTTTAATGTCACAATAGCATTTCCCCACACACCACCTCAGCACGTCTCTGGCACCTGGCAATAAGCAGGTCTGTTTATGACATCAGCAGGAACAGACTCTGCTGATTTGTGATTTGGCGCCACTGTGGCTGTCAATCATGCGGCTTTATACTTCTATTAGCAATGCTTGTTAAAACAAACAATCACTATTATTGAACCTCATGCTTTGTACTAAACTTAACACACATGAATCAAATCCTGCAGAGATGTACAGTATGTTATCACATTTTTGACTTAATAGAAATTGACATTTTTGCCTGGTTGGTGGCAAAAGATCACATGGACATACATTCGAGAAGGGACCCAAGTCATTTTTAGAGATAAGAATATCAGAGATGTGAGGGTAGGCATTGAAATATTCACCTAGTCAAAATTACACATCTAAAGTACAAGTAAATTTTCAATATTAAGCATAAATTTCTTTACATTTGCTGTGAATGGTTTCAGATTCTGCCCACAACCAAGAATTTAAATCTAAATAAAAGATTATTTACTGACTGTGTCAGAAGTAATGCACATTACAACAGAAAGAATATGTGAGTTAGTCTGAAAGTGAAACCTCACAACATCCTTTTATTTAGGGGAGAGCCGGCTGACAGGAAGGCTTATATCTATAATTAGATATACATTTGTCTGAGTCTTTTTTCATATGCACTACCATTACACTGGTGGAGACTCATGCTGGGGGTATGCATGTCTAAAAGCATTTTCACACTGACACACACACTTCTGCCTCTACATGCTATTGTTCTTCTCGATTTCGACAAAACATTTTTTTGTTGTACTTTTCCACAAAGCATGATTCACCCACTGACGTCTCAAAACACCATGTCGTCTCTCTGAACATTTTGACAAAATGAAAGCGAGTAAGTCTGTTAAACTGGAACTTTTTAATCAGAAAAAAAACAACCTACCTTATGAGTTTTGAGGCTTTTAGTCATCTATATGCTAGTGCAGAGACCCCCAAAACTTTGTTATTCAGCTGAAACCCTTTGACAAATTTTTAATTGCAATACCGATTAGGATACCGATTTTAAGTTAGTATTTCAAATAACATGTTCGCATGTACACAAATTCTCTGATGTCAGGCACTGGTTGCATTACATACTGCAGGTAAACAAATAGAAAAGGCAGCTTTAGTGCAGTATTTTGATTGTTTTTATCAGAATGTTTTTTTTTTTTTATCATCAACTCACAAATCCCTAGCAGTTCACCCATGAAACACCATTTTGGGAAACACAGAGCTAGAGTATTCCTATTGAAAAAACAGCAAATGCACAGACTTTTTCTTCCAGTAAAACACACTAAAAATATTCATGACTCATCCTGCACTTAAGGGCGTATCCAAATTTGTGTCCAATCAGATTCTTTCTAGAATGATAATGCCCCTCTTACTTATATTTGACTAGTAACATAATCTTGCATACACCAAATGCTACTGGCTTTTATTTTTGCAATAGTTACCAACTTACTCTTTCAAAATCAATGAGTATCACTGAAACATAACCTTAATTTATGTTGGCATCTGCTTATTTACAGTACATAAAAGCAAGTCAATCAATATACAGAATGGTAGTTTGCAAACGCAAGCTGGCTGTTGATGTATAAACATTTTTCTCTCAAAAATTGACAAAGAAATGGCAAATACTGTATATGCAACCCTTGACCACAAGTCATAAGTGTAAATTTTAAAAAAAAAGAATAATTTATACATCATCTGACAGCTGAATAAATAATCTTTCCATTGATGTATGGTTTGTTAGGACAATCTGACAATATTTGGCCGAGATACAACCATTTGAATGGTTTGAATTGTTATAGAATCTAGAATTTTGATATTTACAGTAGGAAATGTACAAAATATCTTCATGGAACATGATCTTTACTTAATATCCTAGTGATTTTTGGCATAAAAGAAAAATTTATCATTTTTACCCATATGTTTGGCTATTACTGCAAATATACCCTAGCGACTTAAGACTGGTTTTGTGGTCCAGTGTCACATATATTGAATTAACCATGCAAATGTGAAACCCCGAAACAGTATTTTCTTATAAAATATAGTCCAAAGATTTTTCTTGAACTACTACTAGAAAATATTTTTATTATCTCAACATCCAGTAGTTTACTGTACCTCTGAGTACATCTTCACTTAACATCAGTCTAGTCTACATGGCTGGATGTCTTCATGTATACATTATTGTATGAATCATGTGACAACCACAAACAATAGCTATCCTGGCTGCTTAGACATGCCTCATTTCACCTTCTGCATCACCACCGCGACTCATCGCCTTCTCCGAGGGGCCACGTCCATGTCACCCACAGACAGAAACACAAACACACACCTGCTGTTGCAGCCTAAAGGAGAAGGGTTAAATCCCCCCACCCTTATACACACAAACAAACACACTGCTCGTGCAAACGGTCCGCTCGCATACTCGCACACTCCCGCCCCCCCCCAACTCCAGTCCTACACCAGCAGTCAGTTGTTAGTTAGGGGGAGGGGGTGTGAAGGGGAGAGGCTAGCGGAGGTCTTTGTGAGAGCGAGAAAGAGAGAGAGGAACAGAGCGTTCTATTTCTCATAGATGAGCAGCTGCTAGGCAGGACTGTCTTGAAAGCAGAGAGACAGTGAGAGAGACCATTTGGTGCCTGAATGTGAACGAGTGAGCGAGGGAGAGAGAGATAGAGTGAGAGAGAGACGCAGACACTCAGCGTGAGCTTGTGGTTTAAGCAGACACTAGCCGTGCGTTTAGGGAAACCCACAGTCTCAGCTCCCTGGGATAAAGGAGTGTTGTTTCTGACCTTGCTCTTTTCCCCTTTTTTATTCTGTTTTGTTTTATTCCCTCCATCCTTTCTCTTCTTCCTTTTTGCCTGTGGAAAGAGCTGGACCGCTGTTACCTCCCTGAAACACACCGAGCCGGTAAGCAGGCACGCTAACTATTTCTGTTTCCTTCTTTTTTTTGTGTGTGTGTGTGTATGTCAGCCTTGTTTTGTGTCTCATTTCTGCTTCATTCATTCTAATTGCTTGGATAGAAAGAGAGAGAGAGCGAGGCTAGCGCAATACCTAGGTGATGCTGTACCGGTATCCGTCTCAGCCGGCTGGGTGCGGAAGAAGAAAAAGCAAGGGATTGGAGGAGAGAGGGAAAGGGGTGTTCTACTTTCTCAACCCCACGATCAGTCAACTGGGGCTCGTCCTCTTTCACTGCAGCACATGGCAGCCTATACACACACACACACACACACACAGACACACAAACACACAACACTCCAGTAGCATTACAAGTCCTGTAAAAATCAACCGTCTGCTTTAGTATAGCTAATTAACACACCTATTAGCCTAATCAATATACATCCTCTCGCATTAACTGAGGCCAGTGGTGCATAAGGAGGTGTTATGGGCAAATAGTCAGGCGCACTGTATGTGCGTTTTCTTTCTCTTTAAGCAAAGTGATAGGTTGATCTTCATAGAAATGACAGTTTATACCCAGGTGGCATTTGCACAGGCATTCGGTGCAAACCAGAAGCCTCACAGGGCTTAATTAGGCTGCATGCTGTTGTATGTTTGTGTGCTTGTGCATTGTTATAGCTAAAAACATGTAGCATGTGAAGGGCTGAGAGAATTGAATGAAACCATGAATGGAGAGACGAACCACTCCTTTTTTCGATCCTCGCTCGCTCTCATGTACATGGCAGAGGAAATTCACACCTGAGGGGAGAAGAGAGAGGTGGATGTATGAATGAAGCCCTAAAAATATGAAAGCTGGTCATACATGTCAGGATATGAATGCTTTTGGTTGCCAGACCTCTGACATGACTTGAAAAAAAATCGGGTTAGGTGGCTACAAAATCTGTCATTTACTGGTAATGAATTTGCGAGGGTGGTGAGGTTTCGTTTTTAGTCATTATATAAAATCGTTGTCCCTTGCACAAGTACAAAAACTCTAAGCGTGTATTAAAAACACTTTAACACCAGATATGACATGTAACCAATTAAAAAAAGAATGCAGACAAATGCAGCTGACAGCAAATATATGAATGCATATATTTTATGACTACTAGAAATTATCGAAAATGCTTTTTAAACAAAAAAAGTTTGGGATTTGACCATCAAATTATTATATACCTCATCAGCAGGCGTCAGCACCATATATACATCAGTTGATCACAAATATATGCTTTACCTTTATATATAATCAATCTGAGGTTGAAAATGTATTTACTTGTCTGTTGCTAGGACACTCCCTTTGAACATTTTATACGAGGCCTCTGATTGGCTGCAGCCAATGATGCAAGTTTCTCACCCCAAATCTTTCCCCTTCGCCCATGGAAACATGCCTGTCTGCATTTCTTCCTTTCCATCTCTACCTCCGTGTCAGAGACCATCTGAACCTTCTCTCCATCATGCACCTCTCTATCTCTTCTTTGTTACAATCAGATTAGATGGATAGCGCCGACCGGTTTCTCTTTGTTGCCTTCCAATTTCAGATAAATTGTGTAATAAAATCTACTGGCAGTAAGAAAGACAAATACTTAAATCTTAATACAGTAGCTGTTCATTCTCAGTGTTCTGCTCAGTGCTGATTTGTGATTTCTGGTTCTGTGCTGGTGGCACTCTGACCCCCACCTTCCACATGAACATTATATATGTGCTGTACTGTAAGTGGGTCAGGGCAGAGAGTGTGGCATGTCATGTGCGTCTCATGGAAGTGGTCTGAAGCTGGACAGTCATAGAGCGTGGGAATCAGGAGAGGAGGGGGCTGAAATGTCTCTTCTAACCTTGGGACAAGTTTCCACCATCTTCGCTGCAGCTTGACCCATACATGCATTATAATGCATATGTGTCAAGTTCAAGGGCTGAATAATGTGCAGAATACCAAGAACTTCCTTTTGTGGTACTTAAAGGGGCATAAATGGATATTTTGACCATGTATTTCCTTTACCCTCATGTCACTCCCAGGGGCGTTTCTAGCGTTTCATCAGTACTGTGGCACAGGCCCTCTCAAATGGGCAGAAAATGAAGTCTGCCCATATTTTCAAACACTTATTAAATGCTGTTTTGGATAAATATGGATAGAAATTGTCTATACCTGCAGTCTTTCATTGCTTCTTCATTGACAAACAATACATTTGCAAGTTTTGCTTTCTACAATGGGAAAAAATAAATAATATATATATATATCTGCTGCAAACAATTCAGTATTTGAGGAAATTAATAAATCAAAATTAATCAAAACGATTCACAAAAAACTTCAGACCTTTTTGAAAACTTATTTGATCAACAGAGCGAGTCATTTGGTATTAATTCAAATTCTAAATTGCTGAACACTATTATTATATAATCAGAAAGATTATTCTCTGGTGGGTATACAGTGATCTTCAGTGACATATAAAGATATATTATACAGATATTTTACTGGGGCACAGCAGTACTTGAAAAGGGTGTAGTGATGCCCCTAGCTGCTTCAATACGTTTTATCTTCTCCAAAATGCAAGAGAACATATTTTCAAGAACGTTGGAGCTCAGACAACCATTGACTGTCAATGGATGGACAAAAACAAATTTTTTAAATATCTTTGTGTATATGAAAAACATGACTTGAAAGGAACACCTCACTCTGCAATCTTTAGCTTGGTGCGGTTTATCTCTATGAGAATGCTGACATCTTTGATAAGAGGCGTAATGGATTAAATTAGAAACCTCAGTAAAATAAGTAAGGCTAATTTTAAACGACCTGATAGTACTAATGAATCAAATCTAAACAAATCCAGTCAACTGATAACCTGTGTGCTATGAAATTGCTGGATTAATGTCTACACCACTAACTTAAGTTCAAAAGACATTTCAAACCAAAAGCTGAGGGATTACAGAGCCATTGTAAAGTGTAAAGACACACATTGTCTGATCCCCTCTTAAAATCCCACTGTACTTTCACTTTAATGACTTACAGGAACAATATCGCAAATTTTGCCAATGGATCTTACGGCATATTAATGAAGTTTCAAAAGCAAGCTTAAAAATTTGTCTCGCTAAATGAGGTCAGGCTTTTATCAAACTTTTTTTAATGCCTATAATTAATTGAACGAATTTGCAACTTCATTTACCCTCAATGTGTTTAACTGTAAGGAAGGTAATTGTGATTGATTTTGCCATTTTCATGATCAGTGTCTCGCTTCAATTGCTTTTTGGCACTAATCCTTCAAATAAATTAACCTCCATTTTCTTATATACAAAAAGTAGCTATACAATATGTACCCCGCTCAAAACGGCTGTCACAGGAAATGGTTACCGATACTATATTAGGTCACGGTGACCTGCATCCACATTTTGATTTCCTACAGGCTTGAGGCGAGAGCAACGGCTGAGACAGCACTATGTGAGACGGTATGTCTATCTGCATCCATAGCATGTAGAGACCAGACACTTTACACTGCTGCAGACTCACAGATCTCTTTCAGAAGGGCATGATGTGTCTAGATGACAGTGAAGAGTATCTGAGACCATTTTATGCTTTCGCGTGCATTTTATGATCAGTGCATCACCGCATTTGGAAATATGAGAGATTTGCAGAGGTACTGGATGTCAGTCAAAATGTCCATTGTCCAAAAAGGACAAAAAAGTGGAACAATCTTGCATAAACACTCAAACTAAAATGATTGAGCTTCAGCTATGTAGATTCACTTAACAAACAGAATAGCAAAAATGACTGTTTTCAGACAGGTTTTCCCAAAATGCTCTACTGGGACATTGAGAACCGCTGTAGGATTAAAACAACACTGAGACTTTTTATTTGGCAGACAGGCTCTGTGGAGAAGAGGCAAAGTGAATGATGGTGGAGCTGATAGCCGGGTTTTCATCTCCTCTCATCTGTCTATCTGCCCTGCAAAATCAGACCAGCGAGAGCAGGAAAGTTGCTGCCAGATTTCACACCAAACACTTTGATGAGCAATCAGAAGCTTGTGGAGCAAGTTAACATAAACTCAAATATCCTCGCTCCAAAGACACAAGTTTTTAAACTGGGTCATGTTGAAATTTCCATTAGTTATGGGTATTAAAAGCCTCCTTGTGATTGAGCTGTGCACCCAACCACACTTTTTTGGTGTAAAATTATTCTGTCACTTAGTAAACGACACGCACAGAGTACTTCACATGCCCTTTTGAAAAAAAAAAAAAAAAAACAAAAAAAACATGAACAAAACTACCCAAGATCAAACGTATATGACCTACTCATGAGGTCCACATGGAATCAGGAAAAACATATGTTTTGTGCAATAAATTCAGACAAATTTAAAAAAAACAACAACTTTATGTTTATGTAGTTATCCATGTATGTAGTTTACCTGTAGTTAACATTCATTTTTACCATTAGGAATACATTCATAAAATTCATAAAAAAGACAAACATGGTTATATTATTATATTATTTAAAGGACCTAAGCTATAATAAACTAGTGAACAGTTTCATTTTTATCAACTTACATTAACATTAATATTAATAAATACTATTGCTCATAGTTTTAACGGATTAACCATTAATGTTAACTAATGGGAATAATGCTGGAAGATGCATCATCTGAGAATTACTACTTTAGGATAAATATATCTTCTGTTTTAATGAGCTATGTTATGGCAAGCCTGAGGAAAGGACCCACATCGCCGGTAACTATCATATGTTTTCTGGATGCTGATGGGATTGCTAGTGTGCTGATGTCCCAGCTAGACGTCTTCAGTCCACCAGCAACAGCTCGGAGCACTGGAAATTCATGTCTTTCCAAAACGGTTTTAAACTAAGACATCAGACAAACACGTGAGATTTGAGCTTTATTCCAAGGCGATTGCAAGTGTTCTTGCTATATTTAGCACCTGGTTTTGCTCCCTGACCTTGAGCAGGTGTGTTCAACATGGGGAGTGAGAAAGCCAGAGAAATGGGTGAAACAGACACAAACTGGCAGTTAAACCTCAGTGCAGTGTGGTTTGCTTGATGACCTGCCAGAATGGCTCAATCACACCAAGTGTAGGGCAGTAGGGTCTTTTGTTTTCCCATCAGGGGAAGATGGCAATACCACAGTACATAGGGCACATGCCTTTGTGCAAATGGTCACTCTCTTAACAATGCTTTCTGGTGTTTTGCTGACAAAACTGATACTAAACACATCATATACTCTCAGGGGATGTTCTGGTTTTTAAAAACAAGAGATAAAAATGAGCCTGAGGGTAGAATTTGGTTATTGTGGATCTGGATATTGCTGCTGTATTTCTATTAAGGAGACAATGGAGCAAAACAGCGGAATCAAAAACCCATTTATCCACTCTTGACAGTTCGTTTGATGTTTGCTCATTGTTTGGCATTGTGTTTTGCTAATAAGGTCCCTAAAATGTAATTCGTTGGAAAATTCCAGAATCTAAAGCTTCATTTTGTGCTATAATGAATTCCACTCATCAAAAGGAATGAGCAAAACGATGAGAGATTTTCTGTGATCAAGACTTTTGTCTCCTGTCAGCCCTTGAGCAAACGCACAATGCTAATTTGCAATTGCCCTGTACGCTATTCTCCGGTCTCAGCCTTTTTTCTTCCAGCGCCGTGGATGGAGAGAGCATGGGGGAGGGGTGGCAGTGGAGAATTGCTGCCTTCTTTCTCTCTCCTCTTCCCGCTTCCTGCGCTAGCATGTTTTGCTATTCTCTAATATTGGTGAAGGTGACAAGGGGCCGATGATGGCCGAGCATCCTCAACCCTGTCAGCTGTAGCATTGGATTTCCATTCATTCGCTTCATCCGGTGCTGACGCTGCCATCTCCCATCAAGCCCAGCGGCGAGAGCCACTGTCAATACCCATTTCTCTTTGAGGACCTGCCATGCTAGGCTAATGCTATCTCCACACACTGTAGAAGCTATAATGATGCTCATTAAAAAAGTTGGACATGTCATAGACTGGAAGTGAGAGGGATAGGCAGAAAAGGAAAGGAGAAATATCACTATTATTGTTCCCTGACTTCCCTTGTGAAATAGAAGTACACTTAAGCATACAGTACTTTTATGCTTTTGGACACTTACTTGTATGTTTATTGTAATGAAATGAAAATGTTAGTAGCTTTAGTATAGGAACCAATTCTAACTATTAACTAGTTGCTTATCAGAATGCCTATTAACATATTGGCTGTTTATTAATACTTATAAAGCACATATTCTGCATGACCATATTCTAAATCTTGTGACAATATTTTGAATATAACAATTTGACCTGTTCACAAATTTACATTTAGTCATTTGGTAGATGCTTTTATTCAAAGAGACTTAAAAATGAGGAAAATCAGAGGCAATTTATAGAGCCTACAATATTTTCAGAACACAGGGCTCAACCAACGTGATTTTTATGTACAATCTATGTGCATAAATTGTAGCTTTTTGAGGACAACAGCTTGTCACTGGGGCAGGACCATTAAAGGGGGAATGTGTCTTATTTAACAGTATAAAAGCTTATAGTACAGCACTACCTCAAGATTACATCTTACCCTAAAGTACAAAAATGCACCTTTAAAGGGTAGATAAGGTACAAAGTTCCTTTAAGGGTATATTACATCAGTAGATCATTATACTCCCACATTCATTTTTTTTCTGAAAGTGCTCTCTTAAACAGCATAGGGTCTTTTCTTACTAATTTCCGCTTCAAAAAACAAAAATAAAAGCAGCAAATGGAGTGCAAATGGAACTATAAATGGGCTTTAAACAGGCCAAAACAACTTAAGAGCCTTCTGAATGCAGAAGAGAACATCTGTTCCAGTTTCCCAGAGAACTCTTTATTGTAATGCAAGCCCTTTAGATAAAGTCCCTTTGAAGTGACCGTGTCCTGCCGCAGCATTGTTAGGATGTTGCTGGCAAAGGTCAAAGTTCATTAAGAAATGCTTGACCTTGTGTTTTGTTCACCATGGCATGAACATCAGTCAGACCTGTATTGTACAAATCATTACAACTTTAAACACTCTTTTTCTTCTGGGGGTGGACATGCTTGATCTATGCACTAGGTATGCTCTCAAAGACATTTCTTGGTCCCTGGTGACCCTGGATGACCCTGTCCTCTGCACGGTCAATAAGTCTGAAGTCTCTTAACGCAGCAGGGAATTCAATTGCAGGTCATTTTCTGCTAGACTATACTGAAACTCCACAGCATGCATCCAACATTTTAAATATTGCTAGTGACTTTTGAAAAAAAAAACATTGTTATACACTACCGTTCATCATTAGACTAACAGCTACTGGTTATAGACTAATAGTTATACTTTATCAGCATTAAATTAATCAAAACTGAGAGTAAAGACAATTTTAAGGTTACAAAAAAAATGTATTTTGAATAATTGATGCTCTTTTGATTCATCTAGAATCCTAGTTTACACAAAAATATGAAGCAGCATAACTGTTTCTAACATTGATAATAAGAAGAAATGTTTCTTAAGCAGCAACTTGCATATCTGAATGATTTCTGAAGGGTCATGTGACATTGAAGACTGGAATAATGATGCTGAAAATTTGGCTTTGCCATCACAGGAATAAATTACAATTTAAAATATATTGAATATATTGATTTTTGATCAAATAAATTGAGCTTTGGTGAGCATAAGAGACTTCTTTCAAAAAGTATTACCAACCCAAACATTTGAACGGTAGTGTAAACACTTTTATTATCAGTGTACCTAATTATTTTTTTAAAGTAAAGAGTATATTCATTGGTGACATATACAGTGCATTGTGTTTACATTTTTAGGTGAAGTGAACCTACATATTGTCTATTTATTTGTGTCTGCACATTAAGCTGTATTTTAACATCTAAACTTCAGTGGAACTACAGTAGAACTGATCTGAAGTCAGTTTACATCATGTTTGTGTCCTAAATGATCCCCAGATGTTATTCTAGAGGAAGGAGGATCATATCAGTCATAAAGTCACTGCAGGGAGCAGATCGCTTTGTGTGCTGCATGATGCTGCACACTGCTTCAGATTTATGATGGACATTGCCGCATAATGCATTGAGCTAACTGTTTACATGCCTCTTTATTTGGAGGGTGATATTGAGTGTGTGTGTGTGCGCGTGATGATAGATCGGTGGCTGGCTGTGCCACTTAAGAAATGAATCAGATTGTGACCTGTCGAATCTATCCCATGAATCCCTCCCCAGAGGTTTATCACTATATTGTCTGCCTGACTGACTGCTTTAATACAAGTCACTGTATGTAAGCACATCCATAACCCAACATTCAGATTTGTAATCAAATTAATGTTTCCGTGACCAGTTATTACAAATATTTAACAAAAACTCCTGTTTTGACAAAAGAAAAAAGTACTGCTAGCCTATAGAATATATATTTGAATATAAAACAGGATTATATATATATATATATATATATATATATATATAAACTTTCTTAATTTTGACACATTTCTAAGAAAAATGACTTCATTAGTCCTATTATTCTCAATATTGAATGACAGTTTTTCAAATAGTTTCATCACAGTTTGTATAATATGTATTTTTGCATTAATGGGTTGTGCTAATCTTGTTCTCAGGAATAAGAATGCAATTTGTTTGTGCTTTTTTTAATTACAGTAACGAGGATTTGATGAGGTTTGCATAGAGCGGCCATGAAAATAATGTCATTAACAGAAGAAAAAAAAATCCTAAATGGCTTAATTATCTCTTAAGCAAAATTTCAAAACATATGGAGAGATTTTTTGGCAGGAAAATTGCAATGCCATGTTGTTCGCATTCTGAGCCTTTTTTCTGAAATATGTTAATCTGACCATCTCTGTATTTCTGTTTCTTTCTCTCAGGTAGAGGAGACTGATGCTGTGATACTGCGGGAGAAACATACAGGCTCTCATTTGATGCAGTGAAGTGCTCCGTGAGGAAAAACGCAAGCAAAGGTATGGACCAAAACCAATGCATCCCTATTTGTCAAGCCATATGGCACCATGTGTGACAAAAAAAGATGTGAAAAAAAAAAAAAGTGTCTGAAAGCAACTGCATTCTGTCTGCCTACTTCGTGATGGCGCAGCTTTCTCATCGGTTTAGGCACAAACAGCAGAGTCACAACTCCAATCAAAAATAGCCTATGAACAGATGCCATGCAGAAACATTTATAGATATTAGTTTCCGTCTTTGAAGCTGTGCTTATGTAGCGCAGCCTGCCATTCAACTCTTTATGCAGTAATAAAAAAGATACAGATATTTGAGACAAAAGCTTTAGTGTTAAAGTTATGCAACATCCTGGATGTGGCATTACAATAAATATGCATTTCCTTGGTCAGGTCTGGACTAGTCTGAGCGGATCAGAAAGGGACAGTGTGATATTGCTGTGTAAGCACAAGTTTTTGCTCTAGTTTCTGTCTCAGACAGTTGCGATCCGTTTTTGGTCGGCCCATCAAGCTGCCATCAGGGTCACTTCCTTATAAATAAGTACACTGGGGCTCTGTTCTCAGTATTAAGTTTTACAAAGTCTGCTTTAATGAATTTTCCTTTTTTTACTTTAGCCCAAACAAAAAAAGTTAATATCACAGATCATTTTAAACCAGAAAATAGCAAAAACTACAAAAGATTAGGTACTTTCTTTTACTGCAGAGCACAAAGCACAGTGTTACACTCCGTTCAGCAAAGGACATGTTTTGTACATAGGAAACTAAAGCTAGAGAGCTCAAGCTATTGGTAAACCCCTGCACTAGTGGAAGCCGGCAGTTCTTTAACCTCTCACCTCATCTAAACCAAGCGCATACGTACAGTGGGACCACAGAGAAACGGTTTCACCAGGCTCTTTTAAATTAAGCCCTGCCTTTAAATAGCTGTCAGAAAAAGAGAAGTGTGAAAAGAGCAGAGCGATGTTGAACGCAGAGCTGCAGAGAGGAGCGTTGGTAAGGCTGAGAGGGTTCCTGTGGGGCTGTACGGCACCAGCCGCATTAAGACGGACTCTTCACAGCTGGGTTCAGGGACAGCTCTGGAGGTGGAGTACAGCGGAGGAACAGATTCGGATAAGAGTGGAAAACTGAGAGGACTAGCAGAGTGAGGCTTTATTAAGGGAAGTCGGAAAAAGGAAGGCGAACATTTGTTGGCTGGTAAGTAAAGGACAGTCATATGTGTCAGGCTGTATGCTTTTTGTTGCCGTGACAGATACGGCAGATTAATTATTGGTTGACAGTTTCAGTTTTTCAGTGAGAGCATTGGGGAGACGAAAGATTGAGGGATCTGAGGTTTATGTGAGAGCTTCGGTTGGAATGAGGCACAAGGGATAACTCTAGATAGACAGACAGACAGATAGATTTGTATGTATTTTTACAGTCATGCCAATAAAGCAATTTTGAATTGAACTGAATAGAGACAGAAATACAGAGAGATAGAGACAGACAAATATACACAGACAGACAGAAAGACAGACAGATAGACAGATAAAGACAGACAGATACAAACAAACAAACACACAGATAGACAGACAGACAGACAGACATTGACATATGAACAGACAGAAAGACTGTTATATACGTTAGACTAGGATTTGGCTGGTAGATGATGAAAGCCTGAGATAGAGAGAAAGTACAGGCGGGAGAGGCAATGTGGTCCAGCCATGGAAACAGGGCTCTACTAGTGGTTGCCAGGAGACAGGCAGAGGGGGATATATTGCCTCTTAAGTGATAAACAGGCTGAGAGGAGCCATCTTTGCATTGTGTGCCATAAGCGAAGGATATGGCTTGATATAAAAGATTTAAAAGCCTAGATATGTAACAGCCAGATTCTCATTTTCAACACTGCCAATATACGCATTTGCGTCTCTTGGGAAATGCCATGATTGGTGTAATCATCAGTGCCACAATAATCCAGCTATTTTATTTCTTGAATGTTTTATATATGCTTATCAGTCCAGCATTATTCCTCTACTTGCACTGTTTGGTATCCATTGCCAACTGCAGTTGATATTAAGCGCATGCAAACTGATTTAACAAACAAAACGGTTATGTTGATGGTACATTATATTCTGACCAAATGCAGTGCAATAATGCAAAAATATTTGTTCTACGCAAATCAGTTTTTCTTCAGTCGTTTAGTTTCTATTTATGTTATCTTGAGCTGGTTAGCCCCGCCCATGGTAAAATCTCATTGGTCCACTTCACATAACTGATCATCTATAAATGTGTGAAGTCACATAAGATTTTCACTTTCAGCATGAACAGTCAGATTTGTTATAAACATCAAGTCACAGCTGGTTAGAACAGGCAGACCTCAGCTATGTGCTACTACGAAGGGTTAGTGTGAGTTCATTTAATATTACCATGCCATTATAGTGTACATCAAGTCACACAATGCTAGATCACCACCAGAAGGTGTTTGTTCCTGCTTATGCAGTTTGTGTCATGATCGCAGAGTTATTTCTGCTCTTTTGCTTTATTATATCAAATGCTGCATTGCAACAAAAAACATAGTGGGGGAGAAAGACTAACATAATATTCGCATCTTTAAAGGCATGCATTAATTTTACCACACTGCCATAATGAAGAAAAGTAAGGAAATTTGTTTAAAAAAAATATCCCCAAAACAAAGACTATATTAAAGCAATGTTACAGTACAGATTTTTCTTTATGTTGTTGAATTATTTTAGACACAAACAGCTGCTTTTATTACAGTCTATCTACAGTATGAAAAAAACTAGCAGCATTTTCCAGCATTTCCAAGTCTCTTATCACAGCATATGACAACATCCAGCGTTTTTGCAGTGAAAATACACACTGACAGTCTAGGAGTCTTGCTAATGAGTATCATCTAGGTTGTATTTCTTTGTACTCTATGTATTTGTCTTCCTTGCCCAGGTTTGCCGGCCATGGGGAACCTCATTAAGGTCCTTGGCAAGGATTTAGAGAACTGTCCTCATTTTTTCCTGGATTTTGAAAGTAAGTTTTTTCGCTGGTGTATGGTGTGTGTACGTGTGCTCGGATGCGTGTATGTGTGTGTGATTGGAGATGGAGGCATCAGGGTTGGAGCAGGTGTAGACACACCCTCTAGGTGGATTAAGACAGACAGATTAAGCTTTTTGTTTTGGTTTTTCGAAACTGTTTCTTTTTGCTCTCTTCGACTCGTTTCCCTTCATGTACAGAGAGAGCAGGAAGAAGGAGTTTCAGTGTGATCATGTGACCATATCAACCTCACCCGAGAATCTCGACACCTAAAGCCCATCCCACACCCTATACGCCCCGACCCCCATCCCAGACTCCACGCACATTCACACGAACACACACCCCACACCAGACACACGTCTGCCACATCTCCCATGACCCACACGCTTTTCCCTTCTCTCTGTTCCAGGGGGATCATGGGAAATCTCCTGAATCTGCTGGCTTGCACCGAACTTGAGCATGGCCCAATAGTTTTCCTTGACTTTGAACGTGAGACCATCAGCTTCTTATGTTTTGAGTTTGCTTTTCTTTCCCGTTTGATCACGGTTCCTCCTCATTCGCTGTCCTCTACATTTTCACTTCCTTTTCTCCGCCATCCCTCTGTTTGTGCATCAATGCCTGGCATTCAAGGGTTTTTCGGTGACCTCGATTTGTGACGTGGCTTTTTTTGCGCTCCTCTCCAGGTCAGGTGTGATCCTCTGAACAAAAGGTCGTCGTACGAATGCCATGCTTTTTTTTTAGCAGTTAGAGTGGGATGGAAAGCATAATCACATAACACTTAACTTATCTCCTCTTTTTCGCCCAAACCTTTGCAGACTTGTAAAGTGTGTTGGCTCCATAATCTGTTCCTGTGTGTCCTGTGCATCTGGATATGCGTGTGTGTGTGTGTGTGAATGCATTATTAACCAGTCTGAGGATTTAAGGAAGTGGGAATGGAAGCTGCCTATTCAAAGGGGAGCCTCAATTTCCTTTTTCTCTGATGTCGTGTTCCCTTTTAACCCTTACCTAAGCACTTCTCTCCCTCCTAATCCTTCCTTTTATGACACCTCTAACAGCTACATGCCTAACATCTCTTTTTTTATGGAGGAAATAAAACTCCTGTCCCTCAAGTGTGGGAACCCGAAAGACTTTGAGCGGTTCTTGTCCAGTCTATAACATAAAATATATGTTGGTATATAGGGTCATTAAGAAAAGTACTTGTATATATATATATATATATATATATATATACAAGTACTTTTCTTAATGACCCTATAGCACAATTTATTATGAAGTGATATAATATTGATATTGAAATATTGAATACAACAAGCCAAAAAGAAAAAAAAAAAGGGACAACAGCCGCTCTCCCGATCTGTATTTTGTGACAGCGAAACAATGATCACCTGTGTTACACCGCGCTGGTTTACATTTCCTCGGTTCTGAAATGGGGTTAGTGTGTCACTAATGGCATTCATAAAAATTCAATATCTCAAATACAAGACACAATGGCCCAGGCTTTAAGGCTCCAATTCACGGGATTAACCAAAAGATGTGTGGTGCACAATAAAAGTGTGCAAAAGGGAAAGCAAACATTACATTTCTACTGTAGCAGTGACGCCTGTCTTCAGACACTGTTGTTTGAAGATCACAGGCAGGAAGAGCAAACAGACCCGGAGGTGACATGACTGGGAGGAGCCATCGACAATTACACTCAAGTGTAGAATGTGTGTTTGTTTGTACTGAAGTATGTTTGCTCAGCTGATAGCACAAACAGCTATGTGTGTATTCAGTCAAGCACTGACAGAAAATGCATCAAGGACCTGAATAACTGCTTCTATATACATTACAGCCCGTCTGTTTGGATGCAGGATAAAGGAGTATGCTTGTTAATTTAGGCTGAGATGCCCTGCTTCTCAGATCGCTTACCGTACAGAGACTAGAGAAATAGAAGTCTGATCTAGCAATTAACAGTGTTTCCCGAAATTCCTGCTGCATTTTTTTTTACACGATGTACACCATGCATTTCATGGCATTTATGGTTCCATGAAGAACTTTTAACATACATGGAACCCTTCCATTCCACAAAAGGTTCTTTATATTGGGAAAAGATTTTTAAAACATTCATCACACTACATGATCAGTTAAATGAATCCACAGCTTACAAAGACGTCACTTTTTAATTCAAGCACTGTTCTGTTGGTCAGCAAAGCAAATTTGTGTGACCAACTTGATTATGAACAATATCCGTTTAGGAAACCTATTCTCTTTAGATGCAATTCACTATCGAAATCAGATTGAAATGGCTAGATTTCAACCAACAAAAATTCTGTGAGCACACCTCAAATAGGAATAGTTCACCTAAAAAGTTTAAATTTGCTGAAATTTTGCTGAGTTTGTTTCTTTATCAGAACAGATTTGGAGAAATGTAGCATTCCATCACATGCTCACTAATAAGTAAATGGGTGCCGTCAGAATGAGAGTCCAAACAGCTGATAAAAACACCACAAAAATCCACAAGTAACCCACACAACTCCAGTCCATCAATTAACGTTTTGTGAACAGAAAAGCAGCACTTATAAGACATAAATCCATCACTAAAATGTTTAATAATCCATATAGCCTTCTTTTAGTAAAAAAGCCTACATCAAAATCCACTTATATATTTGCTTAGTACTCATATAGACTGCTATCGTTTGTAAACAGAGCTTGATATTTCCCTCCTGAAATACCAAAAGCTAAATAGATACGTCCACCAGAGGGTGATATTCTGTTTGCTTTCCTGTCTGCTATCATTAGCTTATTAAATCAAATGCCTGATGCTTGCTGTGTTGGAAGCTGACACCACTCTTTAAACCCATCCCAGCCTTGCCAGCAACTCCGTATGGAGCTGCTTCTTCAGCCTTGGCCTTTCATCGACATTTCCCACCAGAGCTGTTAATATCAGCCCTAACAAATCCTGACACACACCGACACAACCCAAATCCTCCTCGTGTACTTCCGACTCACAATAACACCATCATCATTACCAGATTAATCCATATGGATTTATGGTTCCTATCTTTCAAAGCTGGTTGGAAAGCGCTTTCCCTCTCTGGGTGCCAAAAGATGATGATAATCCAATGTTAGCGCCAAATTAACTCACACCATGAAGCTTTCTTGTCGTTATTGGTTCAGTTTTCTGATATAACTCTGGTTAAATCCAATCCAAATTATTAAAAACAAAACCCAACAGGACAAGTAGAAATGATACCAGTGCGATAGTGTGATAAAGGTGATCTATAACTCAGGTTGGCCGAAGAATTGAAAGAGGACTGTGTATGTTTTGAGCATTTATGTCTATCTGTCATATTCTGATCGACTTGATCTGACTTCTGCCCACAGATGCTCAGCCCACAGAGGCAGAGACTGCTGTGTGGAACCAGGTTAGTGCCGTGCTGGAAGAGGCCCATGGGATACTGGCAGAGTTACAGTCTTACAATGGAGCAGGACAAGAAATAAGAGAGGTAGGGCTATTTTTGCATTTATTAGTTGCGCTTACCTTTGCAAAACCTGCTGCTACAGTGCTAGATTGCTCTGGGATGTTGCTAGGGTGTGTTCTCTGAGGTTGCTTACTCATCCAAGTCAAAATATTGTCAAATATGTTTTTACTGTTTTATCACATATTGTAAATATTGTAAAAATTGTCTTATTTAAAAGCTGCATGTTTTGAGATATAATGCATGTATAGCACAATTGTTGTGGGCAAAGCAAACCACTAATGAAAAATTTGATAAATAGACAAAAACTGTAATTTGTCCTGTCTTTTGTTCAGAAAGGCTGAATTTCAAAAATCAAAAACGCAGTAAAAACTACTATTAAAATATCAATATGAGATAACTGGTTTCTATTTTAACACACAATATTATTCAAAGGCTGTATTTATATTACTTAAAATACAGTGAACACATTAATATTGTGAAATATTTTATAGTTCAAAACTGTTTTCTATTTGTTAAACATTTCTTATTAATATCAATGTTGAAAACAGTTGTGCTCCTTTATTTTACTGTTAAAACTGTGATAAATTTTTTCAATATTCTTTTTCAGTCAATATGAAGATGAAAGATCAGCATTTTTTTGAGAAACCATTTGTAAAGTTATAGATTTTTTTACCTTTGACTTATGCATTCTCACTGAATAAAAGTTTTTTTTTTTTTAATTAGTAAAATAAATAAATTTCTTTAAACTGCATTTACACTGTATATGAAATATCTCTCTGGAATACTTAATAATGCCATAGAGTGATCATATACTTTAGTATGACTGTTTCACCGCCATGTCGATACTGATGCTACTTTCATGCATGGTGAACATAAAATCTTTGATAGATGACTAGAAGCTCAGAAGTATCCAGTTAAAGCAAGAAAACTGAACACTGCAGCTAAAAACTAATCCAAAGTAACCGTTTTAATTAAATTAAATTTGAAATGGATGTAATTTGTAGTTCTTGCTGAATAAAAGTATTAATTTCTTTTAAATGTTTGTAAACTAGTGTTTCTTTTCTTTTTCAATTTAGTGAAACTAAATTTTGTGAGTTTTTTTAGGGGTTATTATTAATACAAACCCCTAATCTAAATAATAGTGTTGGCTACCATAGAAAAATCCAGTGATATGTATTAAATTTACCTGTTATAAAACACCTAGGCATTAAAAAGCGTAAGGTTTGAGCAGCTTTCAATCATTCTGGTCCATAAACAGCAAATGTGCAGTAGTTATTCAGCTGTGAATGTTTCGCATTGCTGAATAAATTACATAGTGTAGCTTCATTTAAAGCCTACAGATGACCTTGAGTTTTACGATCAGTGTAAATGAAGGTTGTGGTTTGAGTTGTTCTCGCTCGTCCTTCTCTCCAGGCGATCCAGAACCCCAATGACCTCCAGCTGCAGGAGAAAGCCTGGAATGCAGTCTGCCCCCTAGTGGCCAAGCTCAAAAGATTCTATGAATTTTCTCTCAGGCTAGGTAAGTGGGTGGCCATTGTTTTCCAGTTGTCTTTTTTTATAGTCATGTAATGGGCCTTGCGTGCACGAGTCGTCCAACGCGCTGACCGTGCGTACAATGAGTGCTGCAAGCATCCGTTTCTGTCCTCCTCTGCAGCTGACCTCGTAAAGAGTTGGCATGGCAACCGTGGCAGCAGAGCGTAGAGGACGCTGCGTTTCTGCCTCCCATGCGCGCTGACAATTCAGTATACAGTTCGCAATAGTCGATCAGCTGCCTCTTTTTTCAAAGCAGTGCTGACTAGTGAAAAACGCAGATCTCCGGCCAGACAGATAACATGCAGATAAGCTTCTCCCTGCCAAGGTATGGCAGTGACTCATGAGAAAAAGAGGCCCCACCCTCCTCAATCCTGCTATCCGCAATATCTGGTCCCTGGCTGATAGAGTCAGGTTTCTCGGTAGGCCTCCAGATAAAACATATCAGCATCTTATTTATAGTAGGGCTGCTGCATATTTAATGAGAGGAAAGGATAGCTCCTCTGGAGACATGCTTAGGCATACTAATGACATTCAGACATGCCTTAGCTCTGACAGTGAAGCTGTACATCCTCCAGTCACCGAACAAGAAAACAGCTTTAAACAGCACATCACAGACCTGCAGCATCAGTTCACTATGATAATATTAATAGAGTGATGAAACTGCATTAGCACTGCTTATAAAATGTCTTTCTGGAATACTTGATTCAATAATGCCATCGAGTGGTCATATATTTTATGTAAAACTAAAGATTTCACTGTCATACGTGACAATATCCTGATGCTGCTTTCATAGCTGTCATACATTGTAATATGGCCTATAAGAACTTCAATATTTATTGCAATCTTATTGAGGACTTATTGTTGTTAAGAGTTACTGTTATTATAGAAGGCGTATTCCTATGATTGCAAAACTAAATTTTCTATGATAACAGTAGCAGTAATATATAAAGGAATTTAAAGAGATAATCAATTTAAACTAAAATTGATATTTCACATTCATTTTTATGAATTTAATACAGCCAGCTGGTCCCTTTATTCTCTATTAACACATTTGTTTGGAGTTTGGTTATTAAATGCGTTTTAAAAGCAGCCAGAAAGAAGCATTAATGATCACGGTCAAATGCTGCAGTTGGAAGTCATTAATGCTTGCATCAGCTGCGGCTTCCAACGTTCTCCAGTATCCAGGCAACACTGAAGGGATCACAGGTTCTTACGATAAATTGCAGCAATTACAAAAATACAAAAGAGAAGCATTAGAGGTAAACACGATGTTCACTGTTGTGCTAGTAACCATGGAGATACACATACACATATTGCAGTGCTGCGCTTTTTCATACATTATGAAGGTAATGCCGTGTAATCAGATTAAAAGCCAGAGGTGTGATGATAAAAAGCTTCGCAATTAAATCTGTAATCAATATGTTTGCAGAGAACGCCCTGCGCAGTCTTTTGGAGGCCCTCACTAGCCCACCTTACGCTCCCATGCAGCATCTGGAGAGAGAGCAGGCCCTCGCCAAACAGTTCGCAGAGATCCTGCACTTCACTCTCAGCTTCGATGAGCTCAAGGTGAGCGTTTCTCACACTTTGCTCACTTTGATTTCACGTGGCATGAGCTCAGCTGAAATATTTAGACTCTCACACCTAGAGTCATGTTGAGTAAAATGTCTAAACGGCAACACTGCATGGTCTGTCTTCGAAGTGCACCCTTGAGAATGGACATCTAGGAAATAAATCTTCACAGTGAGATGTGTGATTTGCCTCAACATTTCTCTACACCATAATAAGTAGTAGTCGACATAATCTTTGACATTTCTAAATCCTTTCTTCACTAGATGACAAATCCAGCCATACAGAACGACTTTAGTTACTATAGGAGGACCATCAGCAGGAATCGGCTGAACAACCAGCAGGTAAATTCATAATCTGCTGCAATTGATATTACTACACTGAAAATAATTTGGTGTGGAAGCCAACTTTTATGCTAGCAAGACTCACAAGCAGTACAAAGAACACACTGAATTAAACACGAAATTCTGAAGCTGAAAAACTGAAATAACACTTCTCTGACAAAAGAAGTCATTCATTTTTAGTTAAAGCTGGCGACTTCATTTGAATGATGAAGCTTGACGCTCATGTGATCTGCCTCATGACACAGTTTTATAGCTTAATACATGTATTAGCAACCAAGAGTTTGAGCTAATCATTGTTAGTGTGAATGCCCCTAAAAAAAAAGTATAACAGTTATTATAATTGTCTGAGCAAGGAGTGCATTTATACGGAAAGGTTAATGTGTTACTTAAGAAAAGGCTTAATCATCTGATGCAATATTTTACATTTGCATTACAGTTAGAAGCTGAGAATGAAGTGAATAATGAAATGGCCAATCGGATGTCGCTCTTCTACGCCGAAGCCACACCCATGCTCAAAACTCTGAGCAATGCCACGACTAAGTTTGTGTCGGAGGTAATTTATCATTTCTCTAAGTCTTTAATGTCAGTTTTAATTTGTTCAATGTAGGTATTTTTCTAATCATTTGACTTCCTAATGGTGAAAACCAAAAAAGTTGTTGCCCTCTAGAGGCTCGCACCGGTGTTAATTTCTATGCATGTTGCAGAACAAGACTTTGCCAATTGAGGACACCACAGATTGCCTGAGCACTATGGCCTGCGTGTGTCGTGTCATGTTGGAGACTCCGTAAGTTCATCCAATTCAAAATCTTTAAGAAAAATGAAAAAACATATATTAATGTTAATTATCCAGAATACATTCAATTTCGCTTAAAGTGATCACTATTTCCTGTCCAAAGGGAGTACCGGTGCCGTTTTACTAACACAGACACCATGCTGTTCTGCATGCGTGTGATGGTGGGCGTCATCATCCTTTATGACCATGTTCATCCAGTGGGTGCCTTTGCCAAGACCTCCAAGATTGATGTAAGAACACCTTATTCAACCTAGTTTTAGTTAACATGATGAAGTGTGAGAATTTGTGTCATATATTCACTTCACCATGACACTAGTTGGTTTACAGTCAAACTGCAAAACCGGTCTGTAAAAGCGATGCCTAGTATAATGTCTAATGCAGTGAAATTAATACATTTAAATGTGGCAAAAATTGTGTACAGGCAAATGCAACTGCTGCATGTTTTTGTAGTTATATAAATTAACTGCTTTCTTAAATGCAGTTCACCCTGAAATAATTTACTCACCTCATGTTGTTCCAAACATGTACAACTTTATTTCTTCTGCAGAATATAATGAAAGTGAATGACTGTTTTCAGCATTGAAAATAATGAGAGCATAATGAGAGCATAAAAAGATATGTATCTTGAGCAGCAAATCAGCACATTAGGATTTCTGAAGGGTCATGTGACACTGAAGCCTGGGGAAATGATGCTGAAAATTCAGCTTTGCCATTGCAGGAATAAATTGTTGCTTTAATTGTATTAATATTTCACAATAGAACTAGTTTTACTGTATTTTTAAACAAATAAATGCAGCATTGGTGAATAGAAAGATATCATAAGAGAACTTTTTTTTTTTTAAACTCCAGCAAAAATTTATTTCACACAGTTCATCACCAAAAGCTATTTTTGTGACTTATAGCCACAGGTCATGTGGCCTACTTTTATGGTATTTATTTGTCATATGGGGCCTATTTGTTCATTTTATAGAAAAAACCCGCCTGTGTGATTCTACCTAGTATCTCCACACATTGTCATACTTCTAAATCTAGAGCAGCGCTAGAGGGGTTTGTGGTGGATCGCGTATGCTTTTTTTGGGTGTTTGGGTGGGCGTCCATGATCACGGTCAGGGGTGAGGGACAGAAAGGGGTGACCTTTCTTTTAAAGCTGTGGTTTTGCATGCATGTGTGTGTGTGTTTTGCAGATGAAGGGCTGCATCAAGGTGTTAAAAGAACAGCCTTCAAACAGCGTGGAGGGACTGTTGAATGCACTGAGGTGAGCGTACAGTGCAACGCTTAATACTGAAATACTGAAAACGCTTTACATGGACAAAAAAACAAAAATGTGCATGACCTAAAAGCTTCTCTCTTTTATCCAGGTATACAACAAGACATTTAAATGATGACAGCACCTCTAAACAAATCAGGGCCCTGCTTCAATGAGAATGAGAAAGAGTGACCGCAGATAAAGAGACTGACTGTCAGAGAACAAACGACAATGGCTGGCAAACCTCTGAAACCTGTTTGTTTACAAGAGCAAAATGCAACTTGATCTCAAATTAAATAAGATATTCTAGAAAAGAGAAAGGAATATGAAAATAAAGAAATAAATATATATATATAGAGAGAGATTGTTGATGGTTCATCATCGTGTGTCATTTTATAAAAGCAGGAAAAATAGAGATATATATGTATATTAAAAATTCAAAAAGCGAACAAAACTACCCGATACAAATATAAAGGTCTTATGAAAACATATGAAACTTTTAGGAACTGAATTAAAACCGCGATAGGTAAAACCACCAACAAAATGGCTCATATTCCAAGTTACGTCTGAGAGTATTTTTGCACACTTGAAAAGGAATCCCACTTCCCAGGAAAGACTTGAAGGTGGCTTGAAACCGTGTATAGTTAAGATCCATTTTCATGCGTTTTGCCCCATTATCCTCGATTATGCCCCATCCGATGCATTCTGGGAATCATGGTTTTCCTGATAAAACTGCAGTCCATGGCATTTCCTCTTTGGCACAAAGTCTGTTACAGAATAAATGTAAAGATCACATACTTGAGACTCATCTCAACCGCATACTATAACCATCTAGCTGTATATATTCGGAAAGCACAGGATAGTTTTGTAAAGAAATGAAGCGTTTTGTTAGACTTCTTCACTAGTGCTGTACAGCAATACTCTATCGAGGCGACAACTGCAAACACGATCATTTGAAATGCCTTCATAACGTAAGAGACGTCGGATAATGCCAACAGCTCGTCTGTGGAGGTCAAAGGCCAGTTGTACATATCATGAGACGAACAATCCTTTAAATAGCTCGATTTTTTTTTGCTCTTGTAAAGTTTGGATGCTAAATGGAGCGAGTAAGCCATGAAACTGTAATTCAGACGCAAACACACATTCTGCCCTGTGCCATAGCTGCTTTCCATTCAGAGTCCACATATTACAAAACACCATCTGTAGAAAGTGAGGAACAAATAAACCAAATCACACCGTTGTGAACGACTACACAGCGATGTGGATTTGCTTTCCTCTGTATCCAAAAGCAAATCATTGCCAAACGAGACTGCGGCATTGCCTTTTAGATAAATAGAAGTGGTGCGCTGTGTGATGTCCGAGTGATTCGTTTTGTCATGAACACAATCTAAATCTTGAGATACATTATATACACTCAGAAAACGACAGACTTGAAGCTGCAAAACACTTGGTGTAAATAAGAGGAGTTTTCTTGTGGAATCTTATGAGGCCTAAACAGATGTTCAGTAGAGATTATTTCTGTTAGAATTACAGAATTTAAAAAAAATATGTGGGTTGAAGAACAAAAGAATGAATCAAAAAGATTACCGCGACAAACACAGTGCTGTATTTTGGGTGTCTCTCGCCATTAGTCGAACTTGATTTGATCTTCTAATACGTTTTCTATATAGAGTTCTGTTGCAAAACAAAAGCTCTGTATGAATATATAGATGGCATGCTGTAAAAGTTCAGACAAGACTGTAAATACGGTGTTTTTATTCATTTTTAATTGTTCGGTGAATCTGAATTGGATATGTGTTGTCTCTAAGAAAACCATGCGTTTTGGCTTGGACCATCGGACTTGCCGTAGACATTTGTTCCAGATCTTCAACTTCATATCAGCGGGGAGTTCAAACAGGGCAGGGAGGAGGGTGGGGGGCCGGGCTGTCCATTTGCTTGTTATTTTGTACATTTTGTGCAAGAAATAAACTTGTCATTTACTACATTCAACATGGCGTTTTGTCATTGACTTGAGCTGCTCTCAGACTATTCTTCCCATTAAAGGTTGTTTCACCTTCAGCATCAAATGAAGCACAGAATGTATTTCTAAACGAGATCAGTCTTCTGGATGATGAAGCTTTGACTCGCACTGATTGAATGAGCTGCTGTCCATGGTGCTGTTTTCTGAGAACACTACATAAAGCAAAAAAGATTGCAAAGGCAGACTATTTCATTAACAGTTAAAGAATTAATGCAATACACAATTAGCAATACAATAAATGTCATGCATTTGTAACAAAACACTTACAATACAAAGCATTATATATTCATGCAGGCTCAGATATATGTTATTAAATCATTACCCATTAAATTATGTGAAAATACATGTTCACATTTCTGAGGTCATTATTTCTTTTTAAATGAAATGTATTCTTTTAATTAGCAAGGATACTTTAAACTCATCCAACTTGACAGCAAGTACATTTAATGTTACAAAACTTACAAATTATTTCTCAAATGTGAATACTGAAAACAGTTTTCAGAATTTTTTTCACAAAATTAAGCAGCACAGCTTTTTTTAACATTCATAAAAAATAACCATCAAATCCGCATATCAGTGTGATTTCTGAAGAATCATGTGACACTAAAGACTTGTGTATTGATGCTGAATATTCATCAATTATTCAGTTTAAAATATACTGACAAATTGCTATATTTCTTATTTTTTTATATTTAATGTTAATAAAATATTATAATAAATGCACCCCTGAGACAAAAAAAAAAGTTCCCAAACCTTTTAAAAGTATTCATAGTAAAAAAGTTTAAAAAATACAGGCATAATATGTATATTTTCACTCTAAAAATCTGATTCGGCAAACTAAAAATACTGTAGCAAAATGAATAAGAATTATTTTAAACCTAGGTGATCATTTTGCACACAGATGTGGAATTTTTTCATTTCAATTTTCAAGCATAATGCTTGAAAATAAAAACTATAATGCTAACAATACTGCATACAGGTAATGCTTTAGATTAGGAAACACCAGTTGCTTGTTAGCATGAATATAACTAGCATATTGGCTGTTTATACTTGGCCTACTTATAAAGCACATATTAATGTCTTATTCTGCATGACTATATTATAGATGCCTTATCACTACTAAACATAACCACTACCAAAAAAAAAAAAAAAGCTTGTGCATTGGAAAAGTGTTTTCTCTACACCTGATTTCCAGTAGACAAAAGAGCTTTGTGTAAAGGTATTGTCCTCCTCTTGGCCTAACACCAGTATGTTGGTTGTTTTAGCAGTTTGAATATTTGACCTGTTATGCCATTTCCAAAAACATGATTTTTTTTTTAAATGCAGCACTCAGCTATAGTGTATTTAATTTTTACATCCAACCACAAGGGGGCAGCAACGTACTAAAATTGAGCCGTCTAGTCTATACTCACAGCCCTACAGTATCAAGGGGCCCTAAAATTTTTATAGCTTAATTTCAGCTCTTATTAAAAGATTTACACCCACATATTTCATGTGTACATAAATGTTACCCCGTCTTTACAGAAGCCCCAGTGAGTCTGGGGAGGGTCTGGTTGATATTAGAGCAGAGAAAGCTTTAGCAATCTGAGACAAAAGAACAACAGGAGATGAAAGACAATGTGTGTGGAGTTATTATTGGAAAGCTGTGAAAAGAGCTAAGTCAAAGTGAACACATATGATTCATACACACGTCTTTGTAAAAATAAAAAAAAATTAAAAACAGAAGAACTCTTCACAATGTTTTCATACTGTAAACTAACACAGGTTGTATTTGTGTTGTGACACATTAACCAATTAAGTAATGATTGTCTAATGATTTAACCACTTGGTTCTTGAACGCACCCTTAATGTAATTACAACTGAACAAACTAAAGCTCACTAGTCATTGGTTCTGCATTATTCATAGGTGGATTAAATGTTTATTGTAGCCCTCTGTGCATTGAAGACTCTCTTCCATCTGAAAATAAATATTTTATCAGTGACTGATTATCCTGTCATAAACCGAGCTGACATGTCTAGACACGTCCAGTGCTGACCCAGTACAGATACAGGCAGTCCATCATCTCACATCTGTCCATTGAGGCTCTGAGAAAGCTATATCACCCTTCCTGAAGATGACGCGTGTTGGACTGGGAGCTGCCTTTGGCTGTATTTTTAAGAGTTTTCCAGGTAAGTTAAGGATTAGCTAGTCCGTTGCCAGGTGAACAAACTGTCCCAACACGAAGCAGGCCATTCCACCCACCGACAAGAGGGAAGTAAAGTGTGAGATTTTGTATCTGGAGGGCATGGACCCCGTGACAGTTACCGGCTGTGTTTTATGACAGGGGCCCTTAAGGGTGGATGGGAGCGTGCATCTGTGTCATTTAACTGCGCTTGATTAGCCTGCTTTATCAGTACACTCCCATAACTCCCAGTCGAGGTAACTAACAAATGCAGTTGTTGTGTGTATCCTTTTTCTATTGTTCAAGGGAAATCTTGGCACGGGGCTATAATGAAGTGCGGTTATATTCCCTAACCGTCATCACCTCCACCTGCCCTGTCCACACCCACACCAACTGTAACAACAGAGCGGTTACACAGCCTATCAGAGCCAAAACATTAACATGTAGGCTACACTTGCTCGGTGTCTACATAGAAACAAGGTAAAAGTAACTTTAAACATTGTAAAAAATTATTAAGTATTCAAAAATGACTACTGTAAGTAAGAACACACAACAGACTATACACCAACCCACACATAGATATACAGTGTGTATATATATATATATATATATATATATATTTTTTTTTTTTTTTTTTTTTTTTGAGAAGTCTACAACAAAGACAGTCTCTCTCAGGGCCAACACAAAACATTCATACAACCTTAACTTCAGAAATCTATTTAAGAGCAATGGAAAGATCATTCATTTTAAAACCCAACGGACAAACTTACAACAAATAAAAAACCTTAAGTGCTCTGCATGCAAATTGCAGTAATGTGCAATAAAGACCATAACAACTTTACATGTAAGCCAAGAAATAAGAACACAGTTCCAGTCATGGTAAACTCATTAACCTCACACCTTAGCTCTTTGTTCCTTATATTAGAAGTTCACAGACAAATACATGCTGTGAGAGCTAGAGTTTCATAAGTTATACAGCATGGAACATAAGGCGAGACAGTGCGCTTAGATAAGTCATCTTTATGAGCTGAGGGGTTATGTAGGCTTCATTCTAGCACTGAAAGAGTTAACCGTGCTGCAAACGGCTGAATGCCCCTCCCACCCGGCTTATTTACATATGAGGCATTTGGCGGGAAACCCTCCTCTCTGCGCTCTGTCTTTGTGCCAAAACCCCTCCCTCATGGCGGGATCTGATGGCGGGAAAGCGAGCGCGCTAAACTGCAGCTAGAGTGCAGCAGACCGGCTCTAGCCACGCCCATCCCTGTCTCCCGCGGCAACCGGTGGCCAACGGCCCCGCCGTACCCAGGCAACCGCTGAAAACATTCAGCCTTGATCTAACACACAGGCACTAACATACACGGCTTGAGGAAGGGGATAGTGTTGAAAAAACACACCCATATAAAGACGCGTACAGTAGACAGCTATGCCACACACACAGCGCTGTAGGGGTTAAAGGGAAATGTTCAGTGTCCACATTGTTCTGTCCCCGGTTTTGGCGCGAAACAAGGTGAAAAATATAAGGTTATTTTAAAAGAGGAGGAGAATAAAACGAGGCACAAAGATGACTGCAGAGCTGTTATTTAAGACGGACGTTATACACACACACACCAAGTGCCTTTTACTGCATATTGACCCATATATTGACAAAACTAAACATAGACGCGGGGGTGACTGTTCAGGTAAACAAAGACACAGAACAAACTGATATCTTCAATCTCAATGCTGCGAAAAACTGTTTTCCCCTCAACTATCTCAGTAATACACCGCCTATCTGTGGCTGCGCAGCTGAGAGATTTTTGGCGGGATTTTTACCGGCTTTAGTCTGCTCGCGCGCATTCTCTTTCATAAACGAGTCATTCCAGTTATGCAGTTTGGACTGTGTAACTTATTAAAATATAGATGTGTTGTAATTTAAGGAAGTACTTCTAAAAAAAATAGTACTTTCAGAAATTTGATCTACTCAAGCTCATCGTTTTTAATTACATACTATTTACACAATAGCATGAAACGGAGTTCATTGGTGGAGATTCTCTGCAGAATAACTGTCGTTAAACATAATTGTTTAAAAAATAGGTAAACAGTGCAGGCTGATGGGTTTCAACTATCGGACAGGCTATATCATTGGTTACAACTTTGTAGTCAAGTCTGTGTTTAACAAGTTTATAAATTATCTTTATTCATCTACTGAAAAAAGTAAGGATTTGTTTGGTTTAAAATTCCATAAAGTATAAATATTAAAAATATTTAAGTATTTAAAAAATGCTGAAGTCGTACACGTAAAATATTTAAATATAGGCTAATAGAAAATATTTATAACAATTACGCTTACAGTTAGGCTATGCAAAATGTACTATAATGTCATACATTTTGTTATACACATTTATGTATACATTATTATATATACACTTATTTTTATAAATGTGTAAATGTTTCAATTGTAATATATTTTTTATATACATCCTTATTGTTTATAATAATAATAATATATATATAAAATATATATATATTTATTTATTTAAAACATATTTAAACTTAATACAGAATACATAATTGGTTACAACCCTGTAGCTCACAGTCAGACTGTTTAAAGGTTTATAAATTATTATTAAAATCAATTCACCTTTTGAAAAAGAGATTTTTACTTCCAAAGCCAGACTGTTACAGAGGTTTGCGCTGTGATGTCACTTTTTGGTGGATGATGACATGGCGTACTAGGAATTGAATAAAAAAGAAAGATATACATAAAACCCTCTTATCTGTTAAAGGGATTGTTCAACCAAAATAATATTTCCGTCATTATTTAACATCCATTCACACCAAGGATGAGAAATGATGCATAAGGTCTATATCTTTAATGTTGGAGAAACATGTGCAGAGTCATCTTTAGAATAACTGTTAAAGAGTACTATGCTGTTGAAGTGGATTTACAAATTGTATAGTTAATGAAAATGATCATAAACAATTATGTTCGAAGTGAATGTCTCAACTTCAACATCATGCTGTGGAAATTAAAATGAAAAGAGAAGACAATGAGTGTAGTGCTAAAAAGTGGCAGAGCTACATCATGTCTATAGTTTCAAAAAATATCCAAAATTTAAAGGAAAAGCAGAGTCAACATACTATAATGACAAAGAGAACTTTCTATATGAAATCATGATCTGCACTGGCAAAAACTTTTTACTCGCTTGTAATCACTTTCGAAATAACTTTTTTTCAGTCTGATGAACAAGAAAAACATTGCTAGAATATCAGAATTCATCCTGCTTCAAAGAACTTCAGCATCTGAAGCATCAGACGAGTGCATATTATAAACAGTGCATTATAATGTGGAAACTAATAGAGTTATTATCTTCATAATAGCCATATTCTAATGTTCTAATTCTAATTATTACAAACCTTTTCAGCAGAACACAAATGACACTTTGAAGAATTAATGTAAGGTGTGGACAAAAGCGGACGGTGACTAAACAAACGTATTAAGTCATCGATATAATATGACATTCTTGATTTGATTGCTGATTACGAGCCTCCTGGTGACATGATTTTCAGAAGAGACAGAAATTTAAATTTAAAAACTAACACCTGTGGGACATGCAAACATGTCTTCAAACCAAAGTGCTACAATTAAAACAATGAGATGAAAGTAAACTGAAATCATTTTCATTTAGTAGGCTATAAAAATACCTAGATTGGGAACTGAAAACAAACTGAATAGTAGGAATGACTTAACAGTGTTGTGGTATGAAGGTATGAATGTGACTGGGCACAAACGAGTGCTTCCATTCCTTCATCTCTCTTTCCCACACTTTCTAGCCGCAGGCCAACAATCATAACCAGACCGACCGCCACACCTGCCTTACCTCATCTAGTCCACATTCAACACACACACTCCAGCTCTGTCCCTTTAAATGATTATACACTCTATAAAAAAGGGTTTTTGCATTAACGCCAAAGAAGAACCATTTTTGTCTTCTGAAAGAGCCACTCACACAAATGTCTTATACTGATAATAAAATGCATGCTTAATATTAAAGGCTGTATAGGAGGACACTGTAATCCTAAATATGAGGAATAACAACAGTGATGATGCACTACATCACAAAAAAGACGAGCATATCCAAAGTGTTTATGATGCAAATTATTTTTAATACGTGCAAAGGCCGAGTAATACTCTGGGGAATTGGGGGAAAACCAGCTCTGTGAGTCATGGTGGGCGTATCTTCCAGCTGAGCACCTCTCATCCTGTCTCTGGGAAAGGGTTCAGTGGGCCACTGAGAAAACAGGAAGTTCTGGAAGAGAGGAGCTGCGCTGCTCAAGGAAGGGAAAAAAAGTGCAGGAAAAAACCCACTGCCCTCGGATTACATAACACAGCAGGAAATCTGCAGAGCTGTAACAGTCTACGCGAAACTCAGCATCTGGATGCACGCGCACGCTCTTACAGCACATTAATATGCAAATCGGCTTCCAAAAACTGTTTGGGTTCATACTGTTCCCCACAGAGACATTTTTTTAAGTGTGCAAACACAAGGTAATTAAGCTCACTCAGAAAGGCGTACACTTAGTAAATGCGTCTAAACTGCACTCTTTGCCCTCAGTTTCCTCGTAATAGCGGCAGCATTCACACAAGGACAGACACGCACACATAAAGCAGACAGCGGAACCTCAGATGTCTCCCTGCAGGCCCCTCACATCAGATCAGCGGCATGCGTCCTCTCTGACCTAGCTGGAGAATGAAGTATTCCACTTCGCATTGCCAACACGCGTCTGCTTCCCCCAATCAGAACGCGGAATGCTCTGACACCTCCACAAAACGCTGGCTTTTATTTACACGTGACTTATTAAAGCAGGTTTCTGCACACTTCTGAGTCATTACACTGCCACAATTAGCAAAATTGCAACAACATGCAGCGAAGTTATAAAACAGCTGCATAAATGTCTCTGGGATGCTTGATTGTGATTGGTCAATCGTAGCACTCTGTCAAACTGCTTTATGTAATGACTGCTAAAATTACTACATGCTATTCTCACATGATTAATAAATCATTTCTTAAGTATATTTATTAGATTTAGTAGAAGCCCTTATTCAAAAGCGACTTACAAATGAGGACAACAGAAGAAATCAAAACCAACAAAAGAGCAATAATAAGCAAGCGGTATGATGAGTTTTGGTTAGCCTAAGCAGTTAATAATAATAATTATATATAATTTAGTTATTTAATGGTATTATTTAACGTTAGGGTTAGGTTTATATATTTGGGGCTAAATATTATTAAATATATTACATATGTGTGTATATATATATATATATATATAAATAATGTATGGTGTGTGTATATTATTGAATAATGATAGAATATTAATATGACTAATATAATTACATGAATTAAAAATAAAAGAGAAAAAAAAAGTTCTAAGTTCAATCAAACCAAACATGTTTTATATAACTAAAATCAGATGGACGGTAAAAAAAATAATAATCAATTTTAACAAAATAAAAAAAACTTTATATATTTTTTTTAAGGTCTGGGGTACTTTAAAGTCTTAAGTAATGATGCGGAAAATTACATTTACACAAGAATAAATTACATTTTTATAGATTTAAAGAGAAAACAAAATTTAAAAAGTATTTAAAAATTATTTAATTATTTAAAATACACAGTACAGGCTAAATAATGTTAATGCTTATTCTGATAAAATGGCAAATCTCTTAAAATCATCCTTCAGCCAGTGCAACATCCTTCCTGCATAATTAACAGCAAAAACACAACAAAAAATGTGAAGCACGTTGACGTAAGAGAGTTACATGAGAATACTTGCTCATGAGGTGAAAATTATGAAAATCTGTGATGGAGGAGTGTTTTTTTTTTTTTTCTTTCTTTGACTGTTAGAAAGAGAGACAGCAAGTGTGCGAGTGGGAGCTTGGGAAGAACAGAAGTGAAGGCGCAGATTCAGTCTTGCAATGAAAAGAGCTAAGACGTTATTGAAACATCCAAGGCCGAGTTCAGTCTAGCATGGGCCCTATTTACACCCACCACTGCTCTCATCCTCCAATTCTCTAAAGGCAGGAAGGAAGTGAGGTTTAGTCTTGGTAACAGAGGGAGCAAGAGAGTGAAATGTTGGGAAAAAAAAAAAAAGATTAAAAGAACATATTCAAGTGCATCTTCAGTGTGAGAGTTAAGAATCTCTAATGCCTAGCCAGCTGGCAGTAAGTATAGATGAGAACATATGCGTGTGGTGCATCCTGTCAAACAAAACCAGAGTGAGTCAGCTGCGTGTTTAACAGGTGGCTGCTTCCCGTAAGCCTGAGAGGGCTTCTGACAACAAACACAAGTCCAGAGATATCCTGCATTAGACCAGCAGGCTTCCTCAACCACATCAACTGACCAAAGGACACAAACAGTGGCCAGAAAAAGGAGTACAAATGGAAGTTGTGGGAGAGTGTGTGCTCGTAAAATAACATTTTAACAGAGAACAGTTACATAAACCAGCTTCTTGCTATTCTACTCCTGCCAAGGAAAAAGAAATGTGTTCAGACAAAGCTACTGTTCATCATCACGCAGCTGCATGTAACTTAGTCCAGGGGTTTTCAAACAGTGCATGCCACAGACACTCAAATATGATGATCCTCCTGAGAAGGAATCTGTTCTTAAAACATGAGGGCAGTTACATATTTTTATGTATAAAGACATTAAAATTTGTGGGAAATATATAAATGAATACATACATAATTATAGTTAAAAAAAAATGATGCAGAAATGTTATATAAAATGCATAATAGAATAATAGGTCTGAATAATTAATTTTCTATAAAACTTCGTAAATATAAAATTTTATATTTATAAACCTGCAAATAACAAAATAAAACAAATGCCATTTTAGTCCTTATGAAGTAGAATGAAACAGAAAACAAGAAAATGGATGAATGAACAAACGAATAAAAGACACAAAAAAAGACACTGTAAATTTGTATCTGAATATAATAACGTTATTATGTCGTTTTTTGCAAGATTGTGTGTGTATATACACTGCTCAAAAAATAGAGGGAACACTTAAACAACACAATGTAACTCCAAGTCAATCCCATTTCTGTGAAATCAAACTGCCCACTTAGGAAGCAACACTGATTGACAATCAATTTCACATGCTGTTGTGCAAATGGAATAGACAACAGGTGGAAATTATAGGCAATTAGCAAGACACCCCCAATAAAGGAGTGGTTCGGAGGTGACAGAGTCTGGAGAGTCTGCTGCCTGCTTTCATCTGTGAAGAGCACAGGGGGCCAGTGATGAAGATACCACGGGTTGGGAAAACAGGATCCATAGAGCGTTTAGGGAATTGTAAAGCGAGAACGGTACAGACGTAAATGTATTGTTAAGTGGCAGGACACCTATGGATCGAGGTCAAATGGGGGCACAAAGTAGCAGACAGGCCGGCAGCCAACTCAAACAAGGAAACGGGTTGTCCCAACCACCCTGCCAGCATCTGACCACCACATAGGCACAAAGAGGAACTAAACAATGGTTTAAATGTACACTTAATTGAGTTAAAGTTACACAGTCCAGACAATACTGATGGGTTTCCCTCATTTCCTGTTAAACAGAACTCCAGACTCATTCGGCTGAGAAGCAACAACGTGATAAACATTCAAACCAGACTAAATAGCCATCAGGAATCCAGCTGAGAAAAACGTGAAGAAATGCCACAAATTACAACCTTGAGACGGTGAATGTGAAAAGATAGAAAGAACCCGGCCTTCGCTAAAGTGTGGCATTAGTCCCGTGTGTTTGGGTTAGGGCTAAACCTGAGAGATATCTCCTAGCTCTCTAACGAAGAGAACATGATGTCTTCTGCCAGGAAATAATGTGTTTTCCAGTTGACAGCACCGTTACGGAGTTAAAAACAAGCGCTAGTGCTGAAGTCATGGATATTTGGAATGTCAACACTGTCCCGTATCACAGGTTCTCAAATGAGTTTATGGTGAAAACGAAGATTACAAACTGCTATGTTTGTGTCAAAACCTTGCCACAGCTACCCTTACCCTAATTTATGGTAAATATTATTCACAACTTCTCAGCATTCTGGATAAAAACAAGGGTCGATACATAATGAGGGTTTTTAGTCTGCCTTCACTATTAAACACTGCAGCTACATCTAGTCAGTTAACAGGAATTAAGTAGATGAAAAATGCCTGTCTGTAGTTGTTGTGTTGGTTGCGTGTTAAGTTACTATCAGCGTCTGGTCGTGGTGTGTATATTAGCTGCCTTTGTCAGCCTACAGTAGCTCCAGATGGTCTGGTGTTTTGTCTAAGGGGATTAGGATTATCTTGTAGACTCGCAAGACGAGTTTAAGAGCGATCATACTGCCTCTGACTACGCAGACCTAATCCAAACTACTCAGACAAAGAGGAAGATATATAGAAGACTAGACCACTATATTAGGCAAATTTACAAAACTGCTCTGTTCCCTACATAGACAGCAGGCTATATGTGTATAACGGTACACGCATTCATACCAGATTTTTCGGTACGGGTCTTTCGGTCCAGTATGCATGTGTACTCAAAAAATACAGCATTGTTTTAAAATACTGCATGAGTGGAAACGTCCAGTTTTATATATTGTTACGGTTAATGATAAACTAATTTTATAAAAAAATTAAACAACAAATGCCGTTTTAACGTGACAGATCGCTGTATAAACACCTCAGTTAAAATGAGCGTAATCATCCCTGAAAGAAAATCATGTATTCACTCAGTATTTTGACTGTGGAAGATCGTCAATACAAAAAGCCACGTAGCATTTCATTTACATGGTATTTCATGGTATTCTTGCATAAAAAAATAAATCCAATAAAAGCCATTCACACCTGTCGTTAATAACTACTGAGTTATGATAGAGATTGACAAACACAAACATTCTTGACAATGCCCTCACCTCTGAACGCAAACAGACATGGTTCACCGTCAGGCCACAGTACAGCAGGTTAAAAGGCATGTTATCAGCGCTCCGGTTTATGCAATGCAATATATACACACCTAAACTGACACTAATTCTCCACAGTGAAGGGAGCTGGACAGTTTGAAGTGCAGTCTGCCGCATGGCTATTACTAACTCCATCACAAAGCTGACCTCTGGTAAGGACTGGGTGTACAGACTGTTCCACTGCACTCCAGAACAACATGATTCATTCTCTACGCTATCATTACTGCAGGAGAGAAAATGAGAGACAGAGACAGACAGCGGAGGGAGAACGAGAAAAGCCGAGAGAGAAGAGAGAGAATATCCCCATTTAAGTTGATATTCAGGTAATAGATGGAGAAAGGTAAGAGGAGAGGAGATGGGAGAGGGGGAATATCAGAAAAAGTGAAGGAGAGAGGGAGATAAGACAATGAAAGGAAACCGAATCATGCATGTCGGTTAGGTTTCGGAGGTTACCGGACCTTGATAGGGGGCCAGTGAAGGGAATGGACTGTGTCTAACCATGACCCTCATTCACTGCACACAGATACACATCCTGATAAGTCCCTCAACAATACACAAACACATGTAGTATGTATTTGTACTTGCAACAAGTACAAATAAATACTATCATTCAAAAGTCTGATGTCTTTAAGGTTTGTTTTCTTTTTAGTAAATGTGTATTTTTATTCAGAAAGGATGCATTAAATTGCATTTTATGTTACAAATGATTTTTATTTAAAATAAATGCAGATGAACTTTAAATTAAAAGAATCCTGGGTTAAAAAAAATGTAAACATTAAAAATAATGACTTTCATTAAGTCAGCATATTAGAATAATATCTGAAGGATCATGTGACACTGAAGACTGGAGTAATGATGTTGAAAATTCTGCTTTGTCATCATAGGAAATAATTACATTTTAAAATATATATTTTAAAAACATTTTAAATTGCAGTTATTTTACTGTATTTTTGATCAAATAAATTCAGCCTTGAGCATCAGAGAAAAAAAAGTAAAAAGTCTTACTGACCAAAATCTTTAAAGGGTTGGGTAAACCAAACTAATATGTAAATTATGTATTCAAATATGAAGTACTGAAACATACAACAATGTCATGCACATCATGTACCAATATAGCACCAGAAAACCAAATATTTAGCATATTCTAAGAATTTCATATTGTAGTTGTGTTCCAAAAATCCTATCCAAATCGGTAAACCATTGTACCACATGCAATGTGTTATCATCTGGGTCAAACTAACCCTAATCTAACAGATATGGCTTAGCTGATATGGACTTTACATTGGTCTATATAGATACACATACACTGAGATCAAAGTAGCTGTACATAACAATGTAATAAAAAATGAGAGACACAATCAAAACTAAACAAAAATTATGATTATGATTATTTTACATAATATTTGCAAGCAGGCGTATATGCAGTAAATCCAAAAAGGGGCTGATATTATATATTGTAAATAATATGAATAAGCAGCGATTTGGGATTGAGCCTTCTGATTAAGCACACACTCAGTTCTTTTATAATCATGACTTTCTATGGGCTCTAAACACAACTGAACATAACAGGATAATTACGCATAAACTAAGGATAAACTTGACCCAATTCTCCAGTTCTCAGCGTGGCTTAACTTGTGCTATTTAAGTATTACATCAGCTGGTTTTCTTTTATACAAGGAATGAATCAGCAGTTGGGAGGGAAGGAGGAAGAAACAGAATAAATCTAACTGCAGTACTAAATTGGCTAATCATCCCACTGTGAGGTAAACAAATGTTCTTGCATAACAAACGGCATATTAAATAAAACAAAAGCATGCTAAGCATTTAACAAAGCATTGCAGGGAAGTTGTGCTCACAATTGTTTCATGTCCTTTTATGTGACCCTGCAGCACAAAACCACTCAAACGGTTAGATTTTTTGAAATTGATATTTATACATTTGAAAGCTAAATAAATAAATGTTCCATTGATATATGGTTTATTAGGATATGATAATATTTGCCAGAGACACAACTATTTGAAATTTTGGAATTTAAATGCTGAGAAAATCGCCTTTAACTTTAAGTTCTTAGCAATGCATATTACTAATCAAAAACAAAGTTTTGATATATTTACAGTAGAAAATTTACAAAATATCTTCATGAAACACAATCTTTACTTCTTGTCCTAATGATTTTTGGCATAAAAGAAAAATCAATAATTTTGACCCACACAATAGTATTTTTGGTTACTGGCATAAATATACCCATAAGACTGGTTTTGTGGTGCAGGGTCACATTTGACTTGGATAGTTGGTTTACAGGCAATAAAACTTTGAGTAATTACTCGATAGTTATGGACATAAAGCGATTGCAGCACAAGCATTGAATCAACCACATTCATGCATTTATTTATATAAAAACTTTTTTTGTTTAAGTTTTTATATCCTTGACTTGAAGACTAAAAAAGTCTTAAGTTCTCTAATTTAACGTCACTGAATGGAAATTAGCGACCAGCCCATAGGTCTTCAAAAACACAGTCAGACAACATGCCAGGTCACCAAATGCCAGCTGACTGCTGTTTGCCTTTGTTCTTTTTCCATTCACTTTCATCCTTGAGAACTCCCTGATCTAAATGAGATGTTATCCATCAAGAGGAAGCTCAGCTGACCCACTAAGACTTTCCCGCCAAGCCTTGGACTCTCGCGGAGCTAAAATAAAACTCACAAGAATAAGAGGGTGCCCGTCACCCCTTATACCGGAACCACCAGCACCCGCAGTGTTCAAATCAGTGACCCACATCAGTGCAAATATGGGACAGCCACTTTCAGGCACTCTATGTAAACACTCTCCCTTCCAGCTATTGTATGTGTGATGTATATTTAGCCTGGACAGCGAGGCTAATGAGTGTTATACACTGTGGACTTGCTGAATTTCCACACTGGAGCACATACATCGATGCAGAGCAGGGATCAAAAGAGAAGGAGAAAGAAAAATGAGGTAGCTTGTGGCTCTCAGCCAAGGATTACGAAGTTGTGAGCCGGTATGAGAAGGTATTGGTGGCTCATCGCCCAAGCAACCCTGATGACTTCATGCTAAAAGTTTTTCTGACTCAGTTGATTAGATAATAAACACAGATCTGTTCAAAAAAGTCATTATAAAAATTATAAAAACTCTTTAATTACATTTACATAATGTATGCAGTGATAAACAGATAATTCTGTAAAAGTCAAGAAATAAAAACACCTCAACCAAAATGCAAATGCTTAAAGCATTTAAAGTCTTAAAATGTAAAGCATTAAGATGTTTTGAAGAATGTTCATGCTGCTCTTTTCCATGCAAGCTCCAATGGGACAAAAACCCTGTAAAGTAGCCAATAAGATTTGTGTGTCAAGTCTTTTAACGCCATATTTAAGTCATTTTATGAAAATGAGCAGCGTGGACATTCTTCACAATGTCTTCTTTTATGTTCCACAAATGGCATGAGAGCGAACAAAATACGTTTTTGGTTGGACATTATCACAGAAAAAGGCACTAGGAATCCTGAGGAAGGAACATCCACATCTGCTTGAAGTCATAGTTCTATTCTGATACAAACTGATCAGACAATTACATAAATGTAAGTCTTCCAAATAAAGTCCGGCATCAGATTCAATAATCAAAAAAAACCCTTCCATTCTTGATCAGCAGAGAAAATGTGATCCAGTAATCCAACATCAGCAGTGATGTATTTTGAGTTCAGTCAGAGCAGCCAAAGAGGTTAGAAGAGCTCACCGCAGCGTGGTTTAAAAGAGCAGTAGACGCGGTTAGATGTGGTTAAAAACTGACCGCTTAGACAAAACAGCAGCAGGGAAGACAACTGTCCAGCGCAAAAGCATCAAATCCTGGTGTCCAAAAATCACAGACCGTGAAGTGCATTCTGTTACTCCACAGGGAGAGTTGGGGTATCGCTGCTGCCCTTTGCAAACCGATCACTCTGAAAGCACCTTCTTATATTGATCTAAAAAAAATACATTATTGGCACTTCATTTCTTTGGTTCATCTGTGAGCTCGACCCCAACGGAGCTATACTGCAGGTACCTGCCGGTCACTGACATTTGGATGTTTGGTAGGGTTTGGGTCCTGATCTAAGGCTTGCTCAGCTTTTCTCCTCTTGCGGACTTGATAAAGATGGTTTTTGGACTTCTGGTGCGCTGGAGAACAGGATCGTTCAATTATTAAATTCAGTCTTCTGAAGACATCTGAAAATGCTTTGGTTTGACCAGAGCAAAAACTTACCTGTCCATTCCAAGTCGCCAACGATCACCTTATTGCACAGGTCGCACATGTGGTGACTCCTCTTGTTGCGAGGCTCCTCCCCCTCTGCTCTGATTGGCTGTGTAGGTGGCTGCTCTCGCTGAAATGGTTTTAAAAGAAGAGGCGCTATGAGAGGAGTTGAGTATTTGTAATTGACATGGAAAAAAAAAATACAAACTACCTTGATACCACTGAGTATACGTCTCGTCGTTCAGTACCAAGATTCAAAACACTAGTGTAAATGTAGCAGATGTGTTTATTTACTAATTTTGCACTAATTTATTGTGTTAGATATATTTTGCTCCTTTGTGCAGTGGCTTAGAAGATGAGGTTTCGCATCTGTTTAAATGTCAACAAGCATTTTTTTTTTTTTTTTTTAGATTATGTAATCTTATTAAAACTGATTACATAAAATTAGTATCGAAAGAGGTATCGTTCGGTAACTGGTATCAAACTCAATTTTTGATTGATACCCAGCCCTAGTTATTTAAAAGAGTACATTTGTTGGTCATCTCTCTTAAAAAAAGTATGTCACTGGGGTGTAAAGGAGACATCATTTGTCAAATAAACAGAGAAGGAAAAGTCAAACCTTTTGAAGGCAGTCCAGGATCTCTAAAGCAGGAGTAAGTACAGTAGTCTCCCAATTGGTCACGTCTGTCACATCCAGACTGTAAACTGGTGGCACATTGCTAGCAGGTCCTGAAGATTCACAAGACAAATAGACAAAAGACAACACTGATGAAAAAACATCTTGATTAAACTTGCAGAATAATCATGGTGCAATCTAATGGTGTGAACACAGTGTACCCAGTTAATGTTCTTGACTAGGCTAAATCTAATTAAGAAAAGTTAATGCTAAATCTTAGGCTAATGAATAAATTACTTTTCTTAACTTCCAGCTTCAGTTCACTGGCGAAAAAAATGACCATGATTTGCTGGTTATAGGGGGAAAAGTGAACACACAAGATATAAATTTAAAGGGAAGAAAGGTACAGAATATGTCTGGTGGTATAGCGTGGTGCAGTGAATCAGTATGGAAAAGCGGAGGGTCTGCAGCAGCCTGAACGTGCTGAATCACTGCCGCTCGATAACAGCATTCTGACACTGTCAGCAGAGACGACCTCACTCTACCTCGCTCAACGCTATTGATCCATGCACAATACAGCAGATGTGCACAGATAATGAGAGGCCCATATGTTAAACATGCAGAAGAAAGACAAATAATGTCTCGCAAACGTAAAGCAGAAAATATTCAGTTTATAAGGGTGATCTAGGTCTATGTCTCCATGTTGTTCTGGTCCCTAGATGATATTTGGGATCAAGACCAAAGATTTTGATCCCACTGTAACTCTCTTCTCATAATTAGATACATCATTCATGGCAGCGACACAAATGGTGCAAGGCAAGTAAGGTCTGAAAGTTCAACATTTAGGGTTGTTGGCTGCACAATAACCCAATCCAATGCTTGGCCCAGTTAGCAGCACTTAATGTGCTTAGAAGTTATAAAAACTGAACAGGCGTTCTGAAATACTTGTATTCTGAATTCTTTTAACCAATGCCTTTGAGATATAGTCATATGTCGTAAGAGAAAAAACACCCCAACTGCTGTCTAGAACACAGAATCAACCTTTTGTGATAACCTAAAGCTCCATCTAATGGAAAAACTAATTTTCTTCAAAAGAGAGGTCATGACCTGCTGTCAAGCTTTACTCAAATCCTTCAACTTCTCTAATTAGACACAATGGCCAGCAGTACTGGGGAAGCTACTCTCAAACTGTAGCTTGACCAGCTATGAGCTACTCATAAATGAAATCAGTTAAGCTACATTCAAGTTCAAATTATTCAAATTAATATTTTAATGTTTTTTTTAACATTACAAATAATTGAATAATTGTTAATGAAGAATGATAATGAAGTTATAATGAAGTAACACATTTGGGGTTTAAAACAACATTGTAATGCAATCGTGATTTCAAACAGTAGGGTGAATTCAGGTTCGTTGGGACAAATTTGTCGAGTCATTTAAATTACAAAAAGTGTTCCCAATTGTTTGATTTTGTAAATTATCCGACATACAAAATAATAAAAAATAGTTTCATAGTTAAATAAACTGCATTTTAATGTTTGTTTGCCTAAATTACATTTCATGTGAAAAATCCACTTCTGTACATTCTTTGTAGAATCATCAATCTCTTGTCAGTGGACACGAGATGCGTGATATCACAACAGATGGTGGTAATGAACAAACTTAGGGGCAGTTAACAACATATTCAGCCAAAAACAGGAAATCCGTTAAGTGTTTTGCATGTTCATTTACATGACAATGGCGTTTTGAGGACTGAAAACTAAAGACATTTTGAAGACATGACAGATGCAGTACTACTCTATAGGTACACAAGATTGACATGATCTTGGGTGAAACTGTGTGTGTTATGCCCCCTTTAAGGCTGGAATATTAATGAAAACAAATGTGTTTTCTGTGACCATCATACACTACCAGATTTTCTGTGGAATCGGTCAGCTTGCCAGAATCTGCAGACTGGCTCCGAGTTACCTCAACTGGCATCACCTTGTTTACACGGTAAAATCAGGGGAAAATTCACGTAGTGTATTCCAGGCATTAGTCTGTAATCTAGCCAGAAGATGACACTAAAATGCATCAATGCATTACAGGCTCAGACTCATCTAACACAAAACGGAATGTAGCATTTGATCACCCTACACTGTTACTTGCTGGAAAAAGTAGTCAGCTAATGGAAAAGCTAATGTCATGCTACTGAAAAACTTAGTTACATACCATCGCTGCTTGCATCTAATAATAACAGCAGTAGAAATGATATAGGGAAATATAAAAAGCTAGCAAAATCCTCTCTTCTCTAATATTCACTGCCTGGTGATGCACTAAACTATCATACCACAAGTGTAAACATATAATTAAAGCTAACATTAGAGACTGTTGATATGTTTGGCAGATCAAATGGTTTCAGTTGATATCAGGAAAAGAACTCATTATCACATTCATGAAAAGTGGTTTTATATGGTATGGGTCGGATTTACAGCATGCACAGGCATTCTAGGCACATGCCTATGCTTGCTCGTCCAGGGGGGGCCCAAACACAATGGAGATCTATAATATGTTTATTATACTGTGGGATATCTACAACAGTAAAAGAACCAAAACCCCCAGAAGATATAGACTAAATAAATGTAACAAACAATAGGGTAAAAATTATAAACTATTTCCATGTCTTCCACCTTTTTTATGCACTGATATTACACTTTTTTTAATCGCACGTATAGTACAAACACGCACGCACACGGAGACACGGACAGAAACTTATTGTCAGTGTTGCACTGTCCCACAAATTTATCAATAAAATGACATTTCTCAGTAGCTGGGTCCTTGAAGCAGTTCAACTTGCAGCTGAACTCTGCCAAAAGACGCACAAACGCAAGTATTCAGACACACAATCTCTCTCTCTCTCCAATAACTGCATTAGACTGCATTAATAACTGCGCTAGCCTGCATATCAATGGCTTAAACCTCTTTTAGTAGCTCTAAAAAGATGTTTTGGAATTTGCAACTAAAAGTTTGGGATGAGGTCCACAAAAATAATTAGCTAGTTCAACACACGAGATTTCAGGATGGAAACATGTCAAATGTCTTAAAATAAATAATCTGAACTTTTGATGTGTGATCTTGACTCCAGGCCATTAAAAATATTAGAGAAATAATGCACTACCGAAGTGGTAAAGTGGCCACGATGTTGGAATCTAGGCTATTTACATATAAATTAAATGATCTTTCTGAAAATGTAGGCCTGTTATATTAATACGGAAGGGGGTCCCAAAAATTTGTTTTGCCTATGTCACAAAAAGAGGTAAATCCGGCCCTTGGTATGCCATGGCACAGGTCCTAAAACATGGTATCTTATGGTAAAATTGCCACTTCCATAGTGCATTGCTTGAGTTTCAAAATCAATTAGGCAAGAATATTAAAAAAAAAAAAAAAAAGCAATTATTGTTCAAGTATTACTGCATCAGCTAAAAAAGTAAATAGTGCATTTCTAGCCCTTTAAGTGGACAAAACTACTTGCTCAGCAATTAACAAATGCTATTTGATTTGATCCAAGAAACTAACTTTGGTCATTGAAGTGTCACTATGACCAACTGCAGTGGTTTGGCTCAGGGAGGCTTAATTACATCCTGATGAAGACATGAGCAGTTAAAATTTTCCTGCTGTGATAACCAGTTTCAAAGCAGCATCTGTCTGCCGTGATATTTTTTGAACAGCTATTTTCTAACGTAGTCTATTTGACTGTCAAACTGCTTGAAATGACATCCTGTACTTACAAATGTTTGTTTTTCTTTGAGGAAATGTTAGTAAAGCTGACAAACACACACAGATATGGAAAAGCTCTTAAGATGTGTAGCCTGCTTATTAATTCTTATTACTGGATTGCACAATGGTGCTATAAAAATTAAGTGTTTGCATCCAAGAAGAATGGTTAAGAATGGTTTATATTTGATTTTTTTTTTTCTTAACTATTGGGGACACAAAGTCAGCAAAGTAACCCTAAGCACTCCTCTAGCAAACACAATTTCTTGTTTTAACAAAACTGCTGTACTATAACTTTTGCTGTTGAAACCCTCTTAAAATATCACAAGGAGTTCAGGCCAAAAGAACAATGACAGAAGTAACGGAGAATTTAGAGGAGCCACCAGATCACAAAGATACTGCTGATAATATCATCCAGCCTTCACACCTGTTTGCCTGAGGTGAATGTTGCACAAGTCCAGCACTGTCACAAAGAGAAACACGCTTAAACACTTCTTAAAAACACAAGAAGGCTCTTAGTGAAATAAGTACTATGCAAAAGCTTGAAAAATTTGCATAAAATGCAAAGTACACAAATGATGAAGATCATTTGTAACCGTAGTTTATACGCTTATCAAAGAAAATCAAATTCTTTGTCAAACAGTTCCTCAACGTCTGGCAAAAAGGAACTAACAGTTTCTAATTTGACCCTTGGCCAACCACTGGAATGACTCCAAATGCAGTTTACTTCCTTATCACCCTGCGTTTGTTTACAATTAGAGCAGATCCAGATGACACCAGTAAGTCTTGCATAATCCTGAAACACAACAACATCCATAGTATTATAAACCTAAATGACACCCAAATAATAAAATGTAGGCATAACATATCATAAAATGCTTTACAACGATCATTTAAACATACCTAAAACACCTGCTGTATCAAATGTAATAGTTTTTTTTTTTTTTTAAATGCACTATTACAGTGGCATAATAGCTTAAAACTACAAAATACTACTTTTTAAAAATCTAAAATTAAAATCAAATTACTTTCTCCCAGCAAAAAAAATGAAAGTATGGTTGATAAAGATTCTTCATGTTCCAATTGAGATACAAAACCGCTTTACAGGACTAAATCCTTTTCATTTGCCTGTACATGTTTTGCACTGGCATCAAACACACAGGTGTTCCTTCACACGAGCGACCCAGCGTCCCACTTAGCTGATGTAAAGCATCTCTTGAGCCCAAACTAAACCTTGTTGCCTCTTGCTTGCAGTCGCTCCTAATCAAAGAAAGTTCTGTAGTCTTTATGTCTGCTATTGTGCTTGTCAGAAAAGAGCGGCAGCAGGTGGGCCTGCAGAGACACCTGGCCTACCTGAGCCAAGTGGGGAGTGGAGGACTTTTTTGTACCTTTATGTGCCTCTATAAACCCTTCTCTCAGGGGCATAGAAATTAGAGGGAACAGGGCAACGATGGCCATCTGGGGGTAAACAGATGCTGAACGGAGGTCTCTCCCTCCCGCCCAAAATTAAAATCTCAGTGAAATCTAAGTCAAGTAATCTTGACGGACCTGAATGGTGGAAAAGACCAAAGAACAAGGGTCTCAAACCACAGAGATCTCAAATATCTGCCTCAATGAGGAGGTGCCTCTCCAGTGCACCCACGGCAGAGAGCTGCCGTCTTTTAAAACGTGAAAAGACCCCTCGCTCACCAACTGGCAGATCCTCTAGAGTCTCTGAAGACTTAGGCATCAAAAAACACACCGTGCAGTCCCACCTGCTGCTGTTTGTGTGATAAGAGAGCCTATGGCAGGAAAGGACGAAAGAGTAGATATGGATTTCAGAACAGGACACCTGTTGGACAGCTGTAGGACTTTGTCAGCCAATTTTGGTCATTTCGAACAGGAAGTGAGGGCTAAGAGATTGAGTGGCCGACAGCTGTAACCATTATACTTCCAGCTGTAGATTACAGAACACCTCAATAGCTGTGTTTTGGCGTCCATCATCCCTTAATCTCGTTTGCTTATACACTGTCAGTCTTTCTCTGTACATCTTCTCACAAGCTTATCAAAGCACACAAAGGCACGTACGCAAGCGGGTGGCAGCAGTTTTCCAGCAGGAATGTATTTTGGGAGTGTGGGGTGTGTCCCGAGGTGTGCGGACTGTAAGGGGACACTTTTCTATGTCGCACCTGTCGCGCATCCCACTCAGGTTTCCCCTATCGTTGACAAAAGGCAAGAGACTGTTATTTAACACTCACGTTGCCTCCCAGAGCCATCAACTGAGCCGTTGTCACAGTTACTCCCCATGCCGCTCGGGCCAATCTCCCTGGGGAAGCACAGACTGAAACGGTGCTCGGGTTCACCCTAATCCCAAATTCAGCTGTTACAATATCAACAGTAGGGTTCAAACGGGCACAGCTCTACAAGGAAGCGTGCTGACTATTTGAGTTGGCAACTGCCTGCAAATCAATTGACTTCAATAAGGATGGCATATCACAAGAATGTTTTGTTGAAAGAATTTGACTACTCTGAGAGTGATGTTCCCTTCATGGGCTAATGAGATAACTATGCCAAACTGGCCCATATATATCATCTTAGATCTTAATTCACAAATAACCAACAAATAAAATAAAAAAGGAAAGAGGAATTGTTGATCGCCTCGTAGAGGCCAGGAGGACAATGAACCCAAGTTTGCCCTCAATGACCCCACAGTCCTTATCCCCAAGAGGCCACACCACAGACTCCAACCTCCTGCCACCAATCTGAATTCCTAGCAGTACACTAATGCCTGCAGGATTAGACCGGTCAGCTGAGGGCCCCATGAGGCCCTGGGATGCGTGGGGTGCAAATGGAGGGATCAGTTAGGCCACTGACAGGCAGCCACAGGAGCTTATCCAGGCCAAAAGCAGGTCAGAGTCCAGCAAAAAGGATGAGAGAGCAGTGGGGATGGATGCAGGAGGTTCCATGAGGACGAAACAACCTTGAGTGGCAATGACTTGAGGCCCACTGGCCTGGTGAACCTTGTTAAGTAAGGCAACAGTAAAAGGTGACCCAAGAGTTTAGCTGCTTCTTAGAAATGTAATAGTAGTGTTGTAGCACTGTCACTCCAGACAAGACCGTATTCAAATTAGTCTCAAGTTCGAGTTCAAGATCATATTTACAGAAGCATTTGGACCTGGCATGGACTCGAACTGGTCTCAAGTAGTTATAGAAAAAATGGTCTTGAACTTGAGATCGACTGGCTACAGAGCTGTTAAGAGGAAATGTAGAGAAATTTTGCTCGCTACTTGTGTAATTATTTTCTAATTTAATTAAGATGGCAAAATGATTGTTAAACTGCATAGATGGAACAGAAATGTACCACACTACAGGACTGATCACTGATCAAAGCACCAGACCATCTGGTGAAGATGATGAAAAACGGCTCCCCCTCATATAACTCAAGGGATGAAGGGAGTCCGCAAAGGAAGGCCACGTTCACAGACATCTCACCTAAAGCCAGCTGCCCTTGTGTTTAGGGTCGGGCCGCATATGGCGGGACACAAAACTACTCTTAATGAGGGCTAGCCACTGTCTCTGGATAATCTTATTAGGGTTAACAGGATTGCTGATAGCCTCAGTAGGGAAGGGGAGCAAGGGGTAATCCAGTCCAGGATCCTCAGAAACGGGTCAGAGTCCAAAGGGAATGCCCGGATAAAGTTGTGAGGAGGCCAAAGACTTTTCTTTAGTGGAAATCCAAGGTAAAACAGAGACACTGGTGTGGTCAATGCTGAAGGCCTTACAGCAGGCAGAGTAAGGTATGTGAGGAACCCTACTTGGCATGTTCATGAGAGTATGTGATGGCTGGACGAATAAAGAAAAGAATGTCTGAACAACTTAGAATGTTCACAAATTGGAATGTACAAGTTTGCAACTTTGAGTCAAGACAACGTGACAAAATTATTATTTTAAATAATAAAATATTTATTTTAAGCTTGCATACACTGAATAAGCTATTGCACTGTTATTTTTATTTTTTTTTTTTACATAAGCCTATGTGTATTGTTTACATGTATATATGCATCTGAAAGACTACTGTGTCATGTCTAAATGTTTTTTCAGCATCTCACTCTATGAGCATAAAGTTAAAATTAGTTTTTTCTTTAAACACCCCACCCTTGGGACCCTAATCCAAGCCGTTTCTGTATACACCAAGACACAACCTGTGTCTCCTGTGCCACATGTACACACACCCTCCTTTTAATCTTACAACTTTATGCGAACAACAAACAGTGGTTGACTTGTACATTCTTCATTCTATAAAGCGTCCTTCACTTCATTTCCCTAGATACACTTCACACCCTGATGTCACAGCACACACAGCTGTTCATCCACTAAAGGCTTCGCTGATTCAGGCTGCTTTCTGTTAGGAAGTAAAGTACAAACCGTTCAGACTGACCGTTTCTTGAAACACCCATGCTTTACAAGCATTTGATCTTTTATCAACCCAAGGCCGGTAAATACTGAACCCTGAGCCCTTGGAATTCTGAGGCTGTCTGTAAGGGAGGGGTAGTCTTCAAACACACACGTAATATTTCTGCCGCTCGTGTGTTTAATGGTCTGTGTGAAGTCCATCTCGTTAAAAACGGCTGTGATTACCTGACCATTGGACCGTACTGAAAGAAAACCAAAAAAAAGACACATACACAGCTCCAGCAACCTCTGAGGGCGTATGAAGCCAATATACAATAGACGTAGCCACGATTGAAGCCAACATAAAATTGTGCACCAATGAATTCAGAACTGAAATGAGTGAACTGCAGCTACAATTCCCTTGAGCGTAAATGTGATCCAAATTAGAGCCAGTGGCTACCATGCACTCTGAACTAGCACAGCTGTGGTGCTACTTAGTATCCAGCAGCAGAGACCGTACCTCACAGACCATTAAACTCTCAAACACAAGCAACAGGATGGAAAGGGGAAGAGAACTCGCATTAAAGGTTTCATGGATGAATTTATTCCAGGGATATATATTATGGCTGGAATAACTTGCAGTGTGGTAGCTTTTGGGGATCAAGAATTCTGCACTTGACCGCTACACCACACCAGCACCCAAACTAAGAAGAGAGTGTGTATTCAGTGAGACTTACTCTTGAGGAATCGGTTACGGACCCATTTGTTCTGTTTTCGGGCGTAGCGGCGGGTCACCTGCTTGAGAGACTCGATCCCTGTGAGAGGGGAAGAAAATCACGAGATTAATATACTATGTGAGATGTTTGCAAGAGAAATCAAGAAAAAAGAAGTTATGCACAATGGGTTTACTGACAATTTTAAGTGCTTAATAGCAAAACCTAGAGGACGAGGGGAAGAGGAAGAGGCAGTTCCATTAAAACCCTTAGCCACCCCCACTCTCAATCCACTTCCCCTTCAGTATATCCTCTTACCACTGGTGCCAGAGCACACTCAACTGCGGTTGTGTACTAATACTACACAATATGGTCAAAATTATGATATGCAATAAATACAGATTAAATTTGAATGGTTACATTTATAAGGACACCTTACACTAGGGCTGGGCGATATATATCGAACGATATATTATGCGCATCTCGTCAGTAAAGCCGGTTCTTTGATTAGCGGTA
>JAUMHE010000072.1:6293713-6311259 GCA_032359235.1 Enteromius mattozi
TTACCGCTAATCAAAGAACCGGCTTTACTGACGAGATGCGCATAATATATCGTTCGATATATATCGCCCAGCCCTACCTTACACATATATAAACACTGATCGCCGCACATACATGGATCACCTTTCAGATTCAAATACTTTTGAGCATTTTGTACTTTTTGATGCATGAGAATTTGAGAATTTAAAATTTTGAAAAAGCTTGAAATTTGGTTGAACTGACATCAGAGAGAGTAAATGATCCCCTTTTTTGTGTGAACTATCCTTTTAACCTCAGTTAAAAAAAACCAAAGTCATAAAAGGTTAAAAACAAAGTCATAAAACACACTGAAAAATAGGTGTGCAGGTTGAGATCCAAAAATTTACTACCAGAGTAGTATCATGCAATATTAATACATCTGTATTCATTTCTTTTAAAAACAGCATTGCTAGTTAGTCCAGATAAACCCTAAATATTTTATTTCGACAGACATCTGCACTTTTGTGCACATTTTTGTTTATTGAGCTCCTCATTCCAAATTAATCATCCACCGCCTCTGTCTACACAACTATGCTGTCATCATGATGTAAATTTTACAGTTACCTGTGGCCCCAAAAGCTGAAATAATTGCATCACGAGTCTCTCTTGTGTTTGACGTATGCGCATGAGACAACAGAACAGAGTGCCACCCCTTCAGTTTGAGGCACAGAGAAAATACAGACTACATTAACCATTTTCTATTTTAAAATATTGTAAAATGTTTTTTAAACCTGTGAAGACAAAGCTGAAATTTCGGAATCATTACTCCAGTCTTCAGTGTCAGATAATCCATCAGAAATGATTCTAATATGCTTCTTGTATCTCAAGAAAAATTTCTTTTTTATTGTCAATGTTTCTTGTTGTTTAATTGTCAAACAGCTGCTGCATAATATTTTTATGCAAACCATGTGATTTCTTTTTACAAGAATCCAAATGCAGGTTTAAATGCTTTCAGATCCCAAAGCAAACAACAAAACAATGCTACTATACACTGTGTACTGTAGTAAATAATCATAATTCTAACTTTTTTCTCCCAACATAAATCTGATTTGGCTGACAGGAGTTTATCTTGAATTTAAACTCTTAAAATACTGGTGTCTGTGCTCACAGACAGCAGCATCCCTACAAAACATTAATACAATTCACAATCTATCATATAAACATCAGAGCAAACTAACAAATCCAAGAGCAGCATTGTTGACTTCATGGCCTATTGACAAGTCAGTAATGCTCAGCACTCAACACAAGCAATCCGCACTTATGAGCTCTCAGCAGACAAGAGCACCGTTATGAGTGCTGCAACTTTCATGCTTAGCATGCCGGTAATTGATTGAGACACCAATCCAACTGACTGACAGAAAGAGAGAAAGAGAGAGAGAAAGAGAGGGGCACATTTCCCTCTCTACAGCCCCTCAAGCAGCTGTTAACAGAGACTGAGAGTGTTCTGTCTTAAACGCTGAATGTTTTAGACATCTGATCAGACTCCGACATCACTGCAGCTGTCAAACCTCTACTGAAAATCAGAAGACAATTCCTGTTTGCTTAATAACAGGACTGTCAATATATTACCAGTTTTACGTGAAATTATTAATTAAATAAATTCCCATATCAGTATTTATAGAAAAATGTTCCAAACTGAAGATTAGACTTTGTGTACCCTCTGTGCTAATTTAATATGTTTGTTTACACATGCATCAAACATGCTGGAATAATCATAAGTAATCATTACTGTAATGAGAATTAATCTGCAGCTATTAATGATGGACACGTACAATAAATGTGTCTGATGGTGGTAGTGATATTTTTGTATTACAATGATAATGTTTTTGTTACAAATGTGTTGAGTTCATTTAAAAAAAGAAAAAAATGGAAAACCATTTGTGTTTGCTCTCTTTTGTGTGAAGTCAGCAAAGGTTTCATAACTGTTCCCATAGAGAAAAATGTCAAGAACATCAACATTCTCACTCCGCTCAAGCAAAATGAGGTGAATGAATTCTTACCTTTAATCTTCAGTTTATCACGTTCTTCCTGACTGATGTCCTCACTTGCTGTCAGGTACTCATGAAACTCTTTAAAGCCAATAGACTGGAATATGCCATGCTGGTAGTCCTGACTGCAAACACAGAGGACAAAACTAAATTGCTTATGTACACCAAATTACCATAGAACAATAACAATAATAGATTTGTGGAACTTAAGTAAACGTAAGGGATTTTTGTCCACACCCAGCACCACAATGCCAGAATGCTCAGGGTTGGCGGTTGCTAAGGTAATATACTGGTCAATGTCAAAATTGGCACATTTAAGAATTATTGTTTTGAATTCAATTTTTTTTAATTTTTTTTTATAAAGTACCTGTCCATAGTTTTAAAGCAGCAGGACGGTCAAATAATTTAATGAAATAAAAAAAAAAAGTTAACAAATGTGAAAACATGCAAAAACATTATTCAACGTTATTCAATTAAATATGAACCTAAATCTGATGTATATCAAATAATTGCCCTCTGTTGTTCTCTGTCTTGTTGATGTTCAATTATGTCTATTAAGTTTAAGAGCAACACACATTTACAAGATTTCTTTGTGAAATAGAAATGCTCTTAAGAGTTTTTATTTGAAACACTTCACAGCTCGAACATATATCATATAAAACTTATGCACTGGGAAAAATATTCTGAGAGCAAATGCAATATGTCAAAGCATCAACCAGCTCAGATAAAACAACATACTTCAGTTCTTTAAATAGTTTAAAGCGCTCCCATGTTTTCAGTGACAGATTGTGTACTTTTTCCACAACATTTTTCAAATGCATTTCATTACACAAATATACCTAACGCTACTGTAACGACAAAGCCATTTCTTTTTGAACATTTTCTTATCTATGCTATGGATTATTTACAGCATTTTTTAAAGAGTAATATTATAACTATTAGGCCTTCTGGGCGAACTCAAGGGTGAAACCACATCCAGTGGTTAATGGGACCCAATTTTAGATGGAAACGCGGTCACTGGGTGCATCAGAACACTAGCCCCTGGGGTAAAAATGAGTCGTCATACAGCTCACAAAACAAAGATCAGCTGGTCACAGGGACACAGACAGTGCAGACGGGCCGAGGGGGAGGGGGAGGGGGTCTATTGACAGGACAGAGCAAGATAGACCGAGAGGAAATGGAAAGGAGAGACAGGCAGAGTCTGACCTTGCTGCCTTGTGACTGCTCCCTGTGTAAGGTGAGAGGGCTGGCGGAAGGGTGGCAGATGCAGACAAAAAGAAAAGGAAAAGGGGGAGGAAGAGAGTGGGATGATCTGAGGAAAGAGGAGAAAAGAGCTTGGGCGGCAAGATTGCCAGCGAAGACGTCTGAGAGGGAGGTGGGGGTGCGATCAGCCGGACGGAGCACTGGGCGTTCAGCCATCAATCAGAAGAAGCCACACCCAAAGCCGCCCAGACACTGCTGCATCAACATCCACACACACACAGACACACCGCAGTGCAGTCCATCCGCCAATATCCCTGCACAACAGAGCATGTGACAGCACTAACAATCAATAATTAATCACCTTTTCTAACAAATATTGTTAGTGCATCAGTAAATACAGGCGAAAGCACAGGACACAGTACCATGGGCTTCGCTGATGTTCTGATCGCTCCAAGATCCAAAGATTAAAGCATGATGTGCTGTGTCATATCTATAGCCTGAACGGCAAATGCACTGACAAGCACTGCGACATTAAACAATGCTCGGCTTTGCAAAAAAAATTTAAAATCACAGCTTCTGAGCTACAGTGTTGTTGGTGGATCCTGGGGCAATTCTATGTGGTTGCTAGGGTGTTTTGGGTGGTTGCAGTTTTAATTTGATTCCTACGCTGTTATGAAGGGTTGCCAGGGCATTTCCATGTGATTCTTAGGCTGTTATGAGTGGTTTCCAGGGCCTTCCCATGTGATTGTTAGGGTGTTATGAGTGGTTGCATGTGCATTTCCATGCCATTCCTATGCTAATATGGTCGGGAGACATCAAGAAGACTTCAAAGAACTAGTGGCCACGAAAACCTACAGTGCTGTCACTTAGCGGCGGCAACGCCTGGACCACTTGAACAAGCTGCACTTGAACACATCACACAAACTACAGCCAACTGCAAACTAAACGTGCATTCTGCGCCTGCATGAGAGGAATTAACGGTCTATATTTGCAGCCATCAATAGTATATTTTCCTTTTTTATGTGGCTGCTATTAGGCTGTTATGAGTGGTTTTCAAGGTGTTTCTATGCAGTTGTAAGGGTGTCACGAGCACATGCCAGGATCTGATGAATTTATTCAAATTTCTAAGATAATTTAATTCTCAAAGTTTAACAGTTATGGTTGTATAGTCCTAACACAAACAAAAGCGACAGTAATGGCGATGCTTGGTTCTGAGAAGCATACTAAAATGGAAAGCTGTAATGGCCTTGACTGTCCTTAAAAATGTATTAAATCCATTACATTTCAGTTCATTTTAATGTCATCATACATAGGTTTGTATATATATATATATATATATATATATACACACACACAATGTTGAGATAGTTATTGTCTTCATAAATATGGGACATTCAATGAAATGTAAAAATCAATTTGTTAGATAATAGGCCCTGAATCAAAGCCTAACGCTAATGTCACGGTCACATCAAATGTTATGCAGCAGTACAGACCAATAAATTTCCCTTTGAATACAAAGTCATACACATGTTAATGCAACCTCTCAAAACTCCATGTATTCTAACATTACTAAAAACACATCTGAGTTATTCCACCGGCTCAGTCTGCCAAAAATCAACTGACATCTACGTCAGTTATTGAAATCTTTTCATTTGTCAAAGCCCTGGATCCCCACCATGACTAAAGACAAGAACCCCTCCTGACAAGAACAGCAGGTGATAAACTTGCTAGAACTTGTTAACTTAAAAAGGTCTGATCTGTAGAACAGGTTCAGCCAGTGAAACTTCACTTTCTTGTATTTCTTTGACAGTTGAAGAAAAGAAAAAACAGCTGTGCAGCTTTTGTGTCAGACAGCTTGTGTGAGATAAGTTTCACATGGTTCATTCAGAGGTAATACAAGGATTATGAATACAAAAATCTGACCTAGTTTCAAAACTAAATAGAGGATCTCAAAAATAGAGGTGCACAGCTATTTGTTCACTGATATTTTTCACCAGATGCTAGTAAATTTTAGTTATTATAAAAACTGATGAAAGCCAAAAACAAATCACGACAATATTTTAAAATTGCTTATTTGTGTCATTGTTTTGTTCTATGAAGTGCATGCAGGACAATATTATTATTAGTTAGCATATTATGTGCAGTGAAATTAAGTGCTCAATTCCATAAATTATTCATTGTGAATTTTTCTAAAAATGTTCTGATTCTCAACAGTGAAATCTACCTGTTCTCTTTGATCTTCCTATCATTAAAGCGTTGGTGAAAATCTTTGAGCTCATCAATCAGTCCAAGGGACAACATCTGATCCACACGCTTGTCCAACCTCTCATCTAGAGCTGCAGAACAGGAGGAATGTGGAAATTTAATAAAGATACTGCAGACATGTTACAATACCAATGCACAATAAAGCTACCATTTGTTTTGGAGTGAAGCCAGAAGATGCAAGGGTCCTTGAACCGCAAAGGACCCCCAAGACAATCTCCTCCATCCTGTCCTCGCTGCTCCTCTAAAAGCTGACTGTGTGGAAGCCCAGTGTCCATAAACACCTGCAGACTCCTGCAAATCAATCAATTGACCATAAACTTATACTCAAAATACCATATAACTTCAGTTAAATTAACAATGCATTTCTCAGATACATTTGAAAGATTTCCGCATGCCAAATAATCTCATAACTGAACATTTGGAAAGAACACACCGCATACCTAAGAGGAACATGATGAACTACTGACAAACAACAATGGATGAACAATGAAGTTTAAGGTTCATCACACTGCAGAGGTGCATGGGATTTTCATCAAGCTTGTCAGCTCCTCAAAAGCAGCTGATATCAGGAGGAGACATCAGCACTGTGAACTGTGGGAGAGGAGCTCTTCCACCACAGCAACAATGCAGACTCAGTGGCACACAGGCTGGCTTCAATTAAACGAGCACATAGTGCTCAGAAGAGGTGCTAATCGGCCCCTTGATACCAATCATACACCAACTGAGGCATGTGAAAACACGTGTGTAACACGCTTGGAAGCCACAGCCATCAGCAGTTCTCCCACACAAGTGAAAAAAAAAAAATAGATGCAAAAATAGATGCCCAAATTAACTTTGACAAGACAATACGATATGGATTCTACCGAAGTTCACATCAACTCCTTTTATAACAATGTTATGAGGGGTGAAAAACAACAAAAAACAGCATTTACTGAAAGAAGAATAAAGATGCAGGAAATAGGGTGACTGATATTTGAAAAGCCCAATGAACTATCACCACTGTGCATTTAAGTGTGATTGAATTTTAATGCCCCAGAATAGGTACAAATGATTATGAAAATGGGTATGGTTATGTAAACAGAGCTGGAGTGAAGACTAGATGTTCCATGACCAAGACCACAACCAGGCCCCCTAAAACCAACATCCAAAACGCAGACACCCAAGAACCAAGCCTGCAGGTCCAAGACCCAAATGGTCAATTTTAATGAACCTAAACCTTGAATTTATTGCAGCATCACTTTTTTTAACACTGCTACTTTGTATACTTTGTTCAGAGCCACTCATTTCTAGCAAATACTTTTAAATTATACCATGCTGATCCATGGAAGAAGTAGAAATAATCACTCAGTGGAAATAAACTGTAGTTCTGTTTTTTTTCTGTGACTGGTAATTAACCTTTGTCTCAATGTTTGTGCTACCACTTAAGTAATTGCCTTGCAATCTTGCGTGCATCATGAGGATGCAATATGGCTGCCATGTCAGGATCCACCTCCTTCAACCGTCTGTGAAGTTCAGGACCACCCAGTTTCTCAAGCTCGGCCTTTGATTCAGAAGCCATGCCCTTTTCTGACTCCGTGTCACTCCCCTGCTGTAGTTTAGACAGAGGAGGACTTGATTAGAATAGATTTTCCAACAGTTGCATAAAAAACCTTTTAATATTATTCAGATTTACTAGCGCCGTTTTAAAATTTAGTAAGCTGCAATAATTTTTCTTTTTCGATATTGTGTCTCACTTGTATGTCAAAATACAGAAGAAAAGATCTGTCGCTACTTTCGTTACAGTCACTTCAAAATGCTGCCCATGTAGGCAGCTCACTACATTTTGCAAAAGAGCAATTGTTTTTACTCATAAAACATTAAAATTCACACTTACCCCAGTGTCGATGAGCACTTTCCATAAAATGGACTCAATGTAGTAGTTTGTGCCTCCAACAATGATGGGCAGTTTTTTCCGTTGATGCATATCCTCTATGTACGATATTAAGGAAGTCAAACTACCAGGCAAGGAATACATTTTTCAAATAATGACAGCATAGTTACAATCAATACATAAATTATGCACAATGATCATACATGTGAAACCACATTGGGTTAGACTGCAAAGTGCTCGACTGAAATGCAATATCATATTCCTAGCTGCTCTAGCAATAATGCATAATGTCCAGGCTTGGAGCCATGAGAGGGCAGTCTGTTCAACATGACTGCTGGGATTCTGCTAAAGATTATAATAAACAGCATCAAAGGCTGCCTCCATGGAACAATTCGATAACTGCTTCAATAAGAGAAGGTGCATCAGCACTCCCCTTCAATCGAGACGGACAAACACACACACACTCCCGGACACACTTCCAGGTCACATGCATCAAAATCAAAGCAGCCTGGCCAGACGCTGTCCACCCCAGACTCCACCTCAGTCTGTGATCCCTCGGGAGGGAGGTGGAGAAAATGAAAGAGGAGGAGGAGAGAACAGCAAGAAGCAGGAAAGAGGTGGGGACAAGAGTATTTAAGCATTTCTAAATGGTTATGACAAAAGACTGAGGAAAAATAACCAGATTAACAACAAGATCTTGACTATTAATTTTTCAAGAGAAAACGCACAGTGTGCTTTCTAGTAGTTATCACCGCTTTTCAGCGTGGAAGCGAGACTAGAAAGCTCATCGCCCGCCACTCCTCATTTCTTGTGCGAGGTGTCTGCGGCAGCGCTCCTTCAGACACTGCGAGAGCCGCCCCACCTCCTCACAGCATCTCCCTCAGCTATTAATATCCTCCTCATCTCTCAGCAAACATCTGCAGCAGGCGGGCGGGGAAAACGAGGACAGCGCTCTCCGTCTCTGGTACACGCATTTCTAGTTATGCCCTTGCATTTACTGAAAGAGCATGCTGAGGGAGTGCAACCCAGCGCCCACTCATAAAACGCCACAGCCATTCATGTGGCTCGCTGGGAAATGCCACATTCCACAAAAGACGAGAAATTAAAAGATTGGGATTTGCATTCGCACAAGGCAAAGTCTCACAAAAGCAGTGTCACTGATGTCAGGGAGGCGATGACATTTTAAAAGAACAATTACTCAGAATGATCATTAAGAAGTTTGCAGATGATATCTTAAAAGCCTGAGTAATGGCCCATTAATTTCATCTGCAAAGACAAAATATAAAGCATTTATATTTAGAAGGGCCTGTCAACTAAACTTGTCAACTTAATGAATCTCTGCAGCTGTTAATTATGGGGAGTATAGCAAAAGTAGCCAACTAGACACTTGGTTAACTAGTCACAAGGTTGCAGACTATGGAGGAGACTAAGGAGCAACTAGTCTTGCGTAGTCAAACCTTCAGGCCTGAGGTCTGGGAACTTTGTCCACTTTAAATGGCCAAGACCAGCCCAAGAGGCCATTTAAAGCAACCAGTAATGTTTGTTTTGTAACGCATCATGTATAGAGGAACTGATATAATCGCAGTAATAACAGCCCAGTGTGTAAATCTCTTGAAAAACGTAACATTTTTGAAAATCTATCCAATTGATTGTAATTAGCTTCTTATTCTTAATTAACCACTTGTCTTCAATGAGCTTTGTTTTTTTTGTTTTTTTAAATTAGGCTAGCATTAGTTTTTGTGATATTGACACTGTTGACAAGAATTCGGAAATTTCTATGGAATCAAATTTTGGTATCAAAGGCCTTATGTAAAGCAAAAATAGTTAATTAGTTACACATAATACATAACAACTAGACAAAGTTATCATCCTTTTCGTCACAAGCTGTGCAAATCTCGTGACCGACTCATTATAAGAGTCACTTGCTCATGAATCAAGCACAGACATGGAAAAATGCCTTAAATAATTTAATTCGACCTTGGGGTAGTCTGGAATTTTACTATGAAGGGTCCAACACATTTCAGAAAGGATATGAGAGACAGAGCCTTGTTCCTGAAGTCCACCACAGTGTATCCACTAACCAATGGATCCACAAAGCTGATCATGTGATGGCGACACTGGGCTTGCTCCTCCTCTGTAACCTTATTGGTGATGATGTCCAGCCCTTTGTAAACCTGCAGTGAGAAACCAACGAGACCATATAAACAGTGAAGCAGCAAGAAGAAATTTAAAGTATAAAGTAAACGTTGCATGCTTCATACGCCATATTACAGGTTTTGTTTGGTTCATCATGACAACTACATGAATCCTTAAAGAGAATCCTTTCAAAAACTGTCCAGTGAGACAGAACTGTTTTGCTCTGTCCTACATAACTATTGTCCTGATTCTTCATGAGGATTGTAGTGTTTGTTTGACTATTGCGCAGCAAGAGAAAGAGATTTGTGTGCACCTCAACAGAAAGATCTATCATCTTTGATAAAACTCCAGTATATGAATGAACAAGAACCAGCTCTGAATTTTCAACTTTCAAGTTATGTGGCACCAGTCTATAAGTAGACATCATAAAGCGCTGTGGTCATTCAAGGAACTTGTCAGGGGTTTCAGCATGGTTTCAAGATCAAGGGCATGCGTGCACCGCCGTGGCTAAATTCAGAACAGCTTACCGTAACTCCTCTGCCCTTGCGTGCCGATTTCGGCAAGTTAGGAAGAAATGCTACTGAATTATTGAGATCTTTTCCCCTGTGCTCTCCACAGGACATCCCTGCCAGTGAAATCTTGGTGAGGTGAAAGGGGAGAACAGCATATAAGGAGAGACAGGAATTCAGCCTATTCTCTCCAGAGCAGCATGGTAAACACTAATAAAGGGGCACATTTAAGATATGCAGAAGGTCTTAACAATCGCCTCAGAACTTGGCATGGTACTGCCGTTCTGTTTTTTACTGCCCAAGTGAAACGCCTGCTTTTTAGAGCCAGCCCTCTTTAATGCAATACTTCAAATTTACAGGCCTCTAACTCTGTGAATACTTGGAATCAATAACAGCTGTTTTTCAATCTTAAAAAAAAACACAGTTGCGTCACTATGCTTGTTAAGATAGACTAACAAAGCAGGGAGTTTACCAACAACCACATAAACGCGGAGCCAGAGTACAAAATACAACATTTTTGGTCACTGTAACACTGTTGCCAAAAACAATGCGGTAAAACTAAAGTTCATCAGGTCAGGACAAGTTGCTGAATAACGTTTATATGTAAACGTGGGTGTTCATTTGTTAAATTGCCTTGCTTTTTTCACAAACCGCCAGTATGGACAATCATTCACATTAAAATCCTCATGAGTTACCTATGAAAAGAGCATTTTAAGACCACTAGAAAAACAACAACTAAATGTTGAGACTGCCGATACTTGGCTAATAATGTTGCATTATGAGGGATCGATACAGCAAAGCAAATGGCCTGAGATACCAGCATGCTGGGAGCTCCACAGCTCTGTAGAGAGGGCATTTCAGGTCAGGTGACAGACAAACAAATGAGGGCGGTGACAAGTTCTACAAATGGTGCAAACAGCACCACATATCTTTAAAATAATATTTAAAAAAAAAAAGACAGAAAAGCACGATTATTGTGCTACTGACAGAAGAAAAATAATTCTTTTTGTTTTCTTGTGCACTGTATTCTTGTAGCTTGGTTGAACTGATGGCACATGGACTATTTTAAATGATTTCCCTTTCTGGGTCTTGATCGAATCAGTTGTGTTGCTGACTATAGAGCGTCAGAAAGCTCTCAGTTTTAAATCAAAAATATCTTCCAAAGATGAACAAAGATCTTACAGGTTTAGAAGGACATGAGGGTGAGCAATTAATGACGGAATTGAAATTTTTTTGGTGAATTATCCCTTTTATGCAAAGCATCAGAGATGAGATACAGATGAAAATCTACCCCAAAGTGACATTTTAAAATTAGGCAGACCAAGTGAGATAACGGAACACATATCTGAACACATTTTTTGTATAAATACGCCCCAAATTTACATAGCTTCAGAATGTAATTTTAACATGACTGAAACTGCAGTTAAGAGAGTGAAACCAATCAGTTTGAATAAGTTTTGTCTCATTTAAGTGGCTCTGACGGCCTATTCTTTATATGATTAACAACTTTTTTGCACAACTTCAATTGTACTCTACTTTTCCACATTATTTTCTACAGTAGGAAATATAATTGCATTTAAAAATATCTCTGAAAAAGACAAAGTATAGATGCAGTAAAGTGGGGGGAAAATATACATACAGGATGCAACATGTTCCATCAAGGTTAAATCTGAGAGAAAAACCATTAAGTTTGATGACTAAAACACTACATCTAGCAACTAGCACAGATTTTTTTATTTTTTTTGCATGTGTTCTTCCGTTCTCCCAAGAGGTTGTATAAGCATGTATGAGATACCCTACAGAATGAGACTAAAATTACATAAAAGAGACACTACAAAAAAAAGGGGGTGGGGGTGCATGTGTGTGGCAAAGTATGACAGAAGGTCCTGTGAACGCAGAGCCTGGTCATGTGGCTCTCATTTGGGGCCACGTTTCTTAAGTGCTGCAGGCATTAGCGGGTTTTGTTCCCTGCACCCGTTTGTTACCATCTTTCATTAGGCTCCGTACCAGCTTCTCAGTGATACAGAGCCCACCCTGCATTCCAGGCTTCAAATGACCAGTGCGCCCCTTCCCCAAAGTTTATTTAATTTTTATTCGCTCTAGTAGTTTAATAAAAGTCATATTTAATCTGGCACAAATGCAGACGTGCCTGTGAGGGATGGAAGTACAACTTGTTCAATGTGTCAGGCTGGTGTGTAACATGTTGTCAATCATTTTACAGATGAAATGGAATGATGGAATATTTTGACCCCTCCAAATTTGTGGATAAATGTCAAAGTACAACATACAAAAGTTATATGGAGAAACATTTGTAACTGGCTATCATTTAATAAACATTGTCACAACCTTGAACAATTGAACAAATCTCATTCTGAACAAGAATTTAACCCTTTACATTTTTTCCAAAAATGTCAGATGTTTCACGCAACATTTGTTCGCGGCAAATTTTAACGGAAGGAAATTTTATTCAATGTGCTATTTTTTTGTGTACCTTGAGTACAACTGGAATATTCTGTTCACAAAATATGTGGAGAAACACTTCAATGTCAAGATCGTTATGTAAGGAGCATATAAAATTTAGCATATAGAATTACTGCCAAGATTTTATAAACACTGACACAAACTTGCTTTGACAAAATTTCGTACATATTTTACGAGGTGGCTGATTTGTATGACCACACTCGTACAAATTCATATGATTTGTGATAAAATCATACATAATTTACGAGTTGCAAATTCGTATGAATTTGTACGAGTGGCCTATAACAAATGTGGCCTCCTATACCTAACCCCATCCCCAAACTTACCCATCAATGGGGTTTAGACAAATCATACAAAGTCGTATGAGTGGGGTTGCACGAATTCATATGAATTTCTCACAAACAAACAGATTTCAAACTGGATGAGCGATGAGATTTGTTGAAGGAAAATCTGGGGAAATGTTTTGTTTCAATGTACAATAACAAACTGTACTTCTGTTCCTCTCGGGCTCATTTTTGTTTGCATTAAATGTTAACTAACTAGTTTCCTGACTTTCATCTTACAGACATGTTTGACTGATTAAGCCATTGAAGATTCTTTTTAACGATTAGCCTTTGTTGTGTTTGCCTCGTTGACGTCGCAGTGCTGAAGTCCTGCTGTTTGGTCTCATGCCCTTCCATGACTTGAATGGCAGGCATCTAATCCCATGCAGCTGCCTATGTGTGCATGTGTGTGGGGGGACATGTTCTAGAGAGCCAGAGTGTCTAATTGAAACTCATTATTAATGAGGACAACTGGTCCACAGACGGGGGGTTGAAAGAGAGGAGTGGAAACAGGAACAGAACAAAATTTGGTCTCTTTATTTCACATCCACAATTTCACATTTTCCAATTGTAAAAAAAAAAAGACAATAACAGCATTTATGAGGTAGTGGCAGTCGCAGCAGGGTGAGAGAATCCAAGCACTCAGAATACACAAGAACAGAGCAAGAGACGGCCGACACAGTCATCACAAGTCTGCATGTCGACCACAGCCCAAAGGGGTGGGGACAATTTTTCTTTGTGTGAAACTGTGTGAATGAGAGTGTGTATATATGAGACCCAAAGAAAAAGAAAGACAAAAAGCAAAGGGAAAAGGGGGTGAATGAGCAAAAAGGGTGTAGTGAATCCAGTGACCCAAACCGCAAACACTCAGACGAGTACCCAGACAATGGCTTTAGTGTTGAGCTATTAGAGCCAGCCGTGGCTGATCCACACAGCACCTCAGGCCACGCACGAGACAGCTGCTCCCCACTATTCATACAGGGGGAGGGCCATCGAGGGGGAGGAACGGAGACAAGTGACAGTATGACCAACAGCAAGATTGACGCAGGTCATGACAACTGACTCAATATTGCAAAAACATTTTGATGATGGCAAAAGCTGGAATCCAGAATCACACACTGCCTGAGTAAGTACTACATTTGATGAACCTACTTGAACATTTAAAAAAAAAAAAAAAAACAAGGCAAGCAGATCACAATATGAGAATTTAAGCACAAAAGACTGGTATTTAAATAAGTAGTCTACTTTTTCTGTATACTACATGTGGACACAATCTTCTCCTCCAGAGCTGCTCTGCGTGTCACTTCGCCATTCCATCTGATACAATATTGACATCAAATACTCACAAGAACATAATCATATTGTAAATTACTAAACTGCAAAAGCTTTACGAATTCAACTGATAATGCATGCAATTCCATTATTAAAAACTGAATTGAACTATTCAAATCTAGATAAATTCAAGAATTTGGGGAAAATAAAATGATATTTGAGAGGAAAAAAAAATCTGTCATAGAACCTGGCAGTGTAATAAATTGTTGTTAAATTTTATACATTTAATGATTTCAGTTAGGCATGCTTTTACAGCAAAGTCAGTCTGGCAAAGCTGCCGTTTTACAGCATTTCTCTTACCAAAAAAGTGGGAACCAATGAGAAACGAGCAAAGCAAAGCAGTTAAATACAAGCTACCTAAATAAACAAAGAATGAGAAATCACTGTCTTTGGACTGTAACATCTCATATACAAGGCTAGTAAACAAAGTCTGGGACACGCCATGTTTCACCTGGTTTATCTTCTGTTAGCTCAAGCATTTAGGAAAGTAGTAGCACACCACTCCTCAAAAAGCGGCGTATTATTATGCATTTATAGCAATGGGGAAAAAATTAAAAGACTTCTGCTTCTGTATCAGAGGTGGAATCTGAAAAACTGAGTTTCTCCAACACTGTACCTCCCACTACACATCTTTAGCACCCCAATCGTGCAGTCATTCACGCTGCCCCACTCTCCTGTGTCTTTCCAAACTGCTGCTCCTCTCCTCCAGGAATGGCTCAGTGAAGCCAAGCTAATAAATCATTCACAATGTCTCTCTTTCCCCTCACTTTAGCGCTATCGTGCAGTCATCATTTGTGGAGGCTTTCTGAATCGCGCCGCACTCAACACCCCACCCACAACTAACCCATTTCCGCACCTCGTTTTAGGTTTTTTCTAGGAGGACAGAACAGGGCGCCAGAGGAGATGAGCAATGGAGAATAAATGAGAGACGTCACTTCTATTTCTCGCTTCAGTCTGCACCGAGAGACCAGCGCGGGAGTTTAACTGGATATCAGGCCGATCTTGAGCTCTGTCGAGGTTTCTCAGATGCTGGGATGGATGCAGACGTCACAGCGGGCATGTGCTGTGCCGCCAGTCCTAGGCGGCCAGACAGACTGACACAATTGGATTTTCATTCATTCAGCTCAAATTGAATTTAGCTGCTGGTGTGTTTGGCAAAAGGGGGGAAATGGCTCCTTCCAAAAGCATTTAGTGCCTGAGCAAACGCAGACAAACTGACTCGGCCCTTCAAAGCAAAAAAGGCCACATTAACCCTTCCCTTGTCATCTACATCCAATTAGGTTATAAACAATTTAATAGATGGTTCTGCCTTAATTGTTACTTCTGTCATTATATATTCATGGTTTTTTTTTTTTCAAACCTCAATACTGTTGATTTTTGGCTGTGGAATCCTTTTTTTTTGGGGTAAAGATTTTTTTTTTTTTTTTTTTGCATTATATACTATTTTTTTATGGTGAACCTGGTCACTGACAACTGGAATAGAGCTGCATGAACATTCTTCAAAAGTTATATCTGTGTTCGACAGAAGAAATAAAAAGCCTATAAATATATGGCAGCTATAACTACACTTGTTTGCCTAAATAAGAAAAAAAATGAAACAGGAAAATTCTAAATGAAAAATAGCTAAAAGAAATCTGAATACAATTAAATACAAATATTAAATGAAAACCTTAAATATTGAACAAAAACATTAACAAAGGAAAAAACATTTAGTATAAAATTATTAATACTGGAATGAAAATAGAAATATAAAATAAATAATTCTAAATTGTAATAAACATTAACAGCATACAAATAATACTAAAATAACACTGGCAACAATATATAATTCGAGATTAGGTACAAGGGAAATACATTTAAATAAAATTAAAATGCCTGGGTCAATTATTCTATTAAAAATGAATCTAATATTAATGCAAAATTAAAATCTATTCATTAATTTTCAGATGAGGCACATTGTAGCAACTTTATGACTAAACCTCTGGGAATGGATTAATTTGCAGAGGAGCCTGATTGCAATAATTGCTGAGTACATTTACATGGCAAGGCCCCTGTGGGTTTCCAGTGCTGTCCATACAGCTTTCAAACAGCAGGTTCTGTCTTCTTTGAGGTCCGATCCATTAATCCAGCATGCGGGGAGATGTTAGTGCGAACAAGTGCTCAAACAGGTGCAACACTTTATCAAAGAGCTCAGAAAAAAAGGAGCAGAAATTAGACAAATGCTTTAAAGGACTGCGTCTAGCAGAGTATTCAAATCAGTTTGATAAATGATTCCCTTTGAATTACGGTTATCCCGTAAAACAGGAGAGCAAAGATGAGTCAAGGCCTGTCATTTGTCATGTGGGGAAAGTTAGTGGAAGAGAGAGCGAGGGAGGCAGAAAATCCATCGGCCTTTGAAAGTGTCTTCACATCATGTCACAATGTAAAATAAAGTTCAGGTAATTAGTTATTGAGTATGTGAATGGACATTCAAGGCTCTTGGCGCTCAGCTGAGAGTCAAGTTAAAACTGGTCACCAGAGAAGAATGGAGATCAAGAGACAGGAAACGCTTCAGTGTCAAGCTGCATTTACTAAAGGACAAATGTTTGCTGGATTCTAATGATAATGAAATGTTGGCAAAAGATAGTGATGCTCCGATTGATCGGCCGATATTGGCTAAAAATAGCTTGATTGGCGAACCCCAAAAGCGCCGATCAAAAAAGCCGGTCACTTGACGTAAATTACTCGCGCGACTTTTTCACACGTGCATGCATGGCGCACAGGTAAACAACAGCAGAGCGGAGCTTACCAGTGGCAACATGAGTTCTCCCGTCTGGAAGTTTTTCCAAAGTGTCCGATAAAGACGTAAAGTTAGCCATTTGCAATGTATGTCGTGATGAAATCCCTCGAGGTGGAAGCAAGCAACGGCATTTTAACACCACTAACATGATTAGGCATCTTAGAACACGCCATACAACTGAATATGCAGAGTATGAGAAACTAAACCAGCCGAAGCCAACAACATCCCCATCCCTCAACCAGCCGACTGTGAGTGATGCATTTAAACGACGTGAACCATACAGCAGGGGTAGTACGAGGTGGAAAAACAACACGTTCAGAATTATGGAATTCATTTGCCTCAACGAACAACCTCTATCCGTTGTGGAGAAAAACGCCGGTTTCTCACTGCACGCGTCAGCAGGGCGTAAGCAGCGCATATTTTTTCCGGCGCCCATGTTAACAGATGAGAGCTTTCACACAGCACGCAGGGGCAGCGGCAGCGCGTAGCGGGAGCAGAGCAGAAGTGGCAGTGCCGCGATCGTTTCGGCGCGAGTCTATTTTTGCTGCGCCACTTATGCTAAATTATAGTGACAGTGCGTTGTTCTTGATCAAAACTGGCCCGATTAACATGAAAAGTACCAAATTTTACCATAAAATCGTGTA
>JAUMHE010000072.1:6311359-6332238 GCA_032359235.1 Enteromius mattozi
GTGTTTTTTGACCTTGCATACACATAAACCTGTTTTAAGAGACTCATAAAACAATATTAGCCACCTTTAAAATGGCACATTAGGGGCACTTTAAACATTTCTTTACTGAAATGCAGAATAATTTAGATTACATTTAAATCATTAATATTATTGTTAAAGTAATTTATGTAGATGGAAAAAGTATGGCCATATAACACAATTATTGAAATATAGTTTATTATAACTGATTCAGATATTGATATATAATTAAAACATTCATGATATATTTTGTTTCTCTAAAAATCTGGCCATTACTGTATCAGAGAGATGGGAAAAAATGGCCACACATCTTATCTTAGAAAACACATGTTTGGTACTCTGAGTAAGATGCTGAATTTGTGATATCAGTTGACCCGTGTTATTAGTTACCATTCATTATAACTAGGCTACAGTCATTTAGCAGGTCATTGTATCTCCAACATGACGGCGTGGGTGTTTGTACAGGTTCTTCCAGGACGTCTCGTTTTTCCGTAATCCATGTTACCATGATACCCTTAAACCCTTTGGATTGCTTTTACACTGATCAAAAGCTGACACCAGCAAAAAGTAGTATAAATCGGTGAATCCAAACACTCACTGAAGTCCATTAATAACCATTTGTGTTAAGGTCTCCCGGTCCTTCACTCTTGTGAATGGCCAATGAAAAAGGCTGCTGGGATCTTGAAGACCTTGTGTGAAAGGCAGGATGCCCCAAGCATCTAAAATCCCTTCTTACTTTTCTCAGGTTACAGCCTTAGTGACCTCAGCTGGGGTTCCCATGAGCAGTTTGCTGACCCAAGGTCCATTGAATCCTGCCCCCTTTGACCTTTCAAGCCACTGCTCACTCCAACAGCAAGAATTTGGGTACCAGACTTCAACAAAGCATTATTCAAATATTCAATCCTAACCTGACCACAAGAACAATCGGTCGCTCTCTCGGCTTAGTCCCATTCTTACCCTCCATACAGTACTGCCATTCAAAATGTAAACAGTGTCCTGTGTAAGCCGCATTGCCGTTGAATGTCCAGTGAAAGCTACTGAGCATAATAGGCGTTGAGGCACCAATTCATCATGTCAATAGCGGCTTCCCAGTAGCCTGCCTGCAACAGAACTCAACAAAAAAAAGCCCAACTCACTCTTGCACAAACATGCATTTACTATCTATGAACAAATGCAATACTTTTCAATATAGTCTACAGATACAGCAAGCACACATTTACTGCTTCTGGGTCAATCCAAAGTACTCATTGTGTTTCTAGTGGAGCGTTACACCAGCGAGGGGTCTTGGAGGAGCCAGCTTGCAGCTCAGTGTGTGAGCAGTGGATGGGACTGCAGTGCAGCACAAGGGGAGGAATTTTATTAGCGTAACCCAATTAACTGCACCAGGTGACAGCCATGCCACTCTCAATAGAGCATTACATCCTCAAGGAGGCCGCATAAGGGAAGGACAACTAAAGGTTTTTTTCTGTGGAAAATATGAGGGGCGCTTGCCTTTAAGTCACCAAGGGGCATTTCTAGAGTATTCTTGAGCATTCAAAATAAGTGTGATCATCAAATAAAGGCTGAAATGTGTTGTATATTTTAGAGCTAAGCACAGCACTGTGTTTGTTTATCCATTCACAATCCAGTGTTTTCAGTTTCTCAGAAAGGCTCAGTTCACAGTAAAGGTCATTGCACACTCGGAAATTTTGTATGCGTTTTTCCATTTTTTCCATCGACATCCCTTCCTATCAAAATGCATGCTAAGGATGCGGAAACACAGAAAATTTTACCTGATCCGAATTTTTTTTATGACGGACAAAAGTTTCAGATGCAGTTCGTAAACATGATTGAAAACATAAGGTCATATTTATTTTTAATGTTCGAAAATTTCAGACGAACGTTTCAGACTAATTAAAAGTTGCTTTTAAAGTAAATAAAAAAGTAAATAAAAGACAAATTTTAGATGTTCCCTTAATGGTCTAAAAATTAAGAAAATAGTTTAAGAATTTATTAGAATTGTAATTTTAAAGTTGTGCTGTAAAAATTTTAATTTTATTATTATAGAATTTAAATACAATTTCTTTATTTTACAGTAAAATATTACAATAGCCGTGTCCTTTATTGTCTTTTTATTTAGTAATTATCATTATCATCATCATCATTATTATTATTACATAGTAATTATTATTATCATGATCATCATCATTATTACCATTATATAATTATTTAGTCATACTGATATATAAATTACAAAATTTTGGGGTCATATTGTGCAGTCCTACACATACACAGCAACATTAGACAGAGAAACAGACTATTTTTTCCATCAAATGTTGGAGCCCTACCCAAATCTCAATGATATTCTTGTCTCTAGATATAGCTTATGTCTCTCCCTGAAATATAAGATTTATTTACCATGTTTAAATAACCAGGCAAAAGTCATAAATCAAAGCACATCTCTCTTCAACAAGCCACACAATTTGAGGTATCATTTATGTCCATAGCCTAAATGTGCAGGACACACGCAGAAGTTTAATATTAAGGATTAGGGAGGGTGCCATAACAGCAAAGAAAAAGGATAGACATTTGTACAAAAATCCTAGTGAGATTTCTAAGGATAGACATCAAATTTCTAAGGAAAGTTACATAAGAGTAATCGACATAAGAATACATTGCCAATGATGTAATCTATGGGCTGGATTTATAAAGATTATGTAATAATTAGCAGGAAATATTATAAATTTTAAACATGCATGTCAGAGCTCCTAATCGCATGTCCTGACACACTTTCAAGCCATAAAATACATGAACTACACCCAGTGCAGCTTTGGGAATGGGCCAAATTTCCACATCCTGAATGAGGCTTTAATGTACGATTAAACTGACCCAAATTCAACTGCAGAAAAGTCCCTTTCTACAGAGAATAATAGACAAGCCTATATGCAAATGCGCTACCAAACCTTCACTAAGCCCACCCCCTGAGTTCCCAGGCCTTGCTTCCCGAGTCCCTGAGAGCACAAAAGGGGTCCAAACAGCCAAAACCTTCTCATCCGTTACTGACACAGACTTGGTGGAGAATGAAGCACCTCAGCTATTTCACCTGATCATAGCTGAAAGAGTTAGATGATCTGCTATTAAAACTCAAGTTGACAAATTGACAGAGCAAAGCCTCGTTCCAATTCTCAATGTTTGCAAGAACAATACAGGACTCAAGGCAACCAGACAAGTCTGATTAAAACAAAATGGATTTGCATACACAAAGTAAAGATACAATGTACAAGTAGTGCATGACCAACACATTTGAAATTGTCATTGGCAGTGACCAATGAGCTTCTACTCACACTGAGGAACTAACAAGTCATATTCAAATGTGATTCAAACCTCATATTTCACATAATACAAATGTAGATTGTTATCCTACACTAGTATACTGCAACTGTATGCAGATCTGTATATTTTTTTCATTTTTGGAGCTCCCTACAGTTAAGTGAGTGGAATTTGCTGTTGTATATACAGTGTTTAGCCATACACAAGCATTTATTGTTAACGAAGTGAATTTTACACCATCTCACCAAACATACATACTCCCAGAATGGACGTTTGTGGGATACTTTGCATTATTAGAAGTTAGTGCATCATCAAAATAATTCTCTGGTACAGTACTAAAAGTAGGCTTTTTAATGCCATTTAATATGGGTGTAAGAGGAATTTTCCAAATCCAAGTAATCATCATTATCCCCTTGTTAGTGGGGACTGTGGAATGAGCAGGGCACGGACATGCCATTTTGTAGTTTTTTGGAATGCACTTGGCAAAGACAGAGATGTAATATCCTCAATTTTTAGCCGGGATGTTCCCGTGACAACGCAGAATTGTGTACGTCAGCTGTTTTAATGTCATAAATGTATTTTTACTGTTGTTAGCATAACTGTTACAAATAAACATACTTGTTTATTTAATAATGTAAATTTTAATTATGTAAATGTTTTTAAAATAAGCTAATATATAAAAACTAATGTAGATTTTTTTTTATTATTATTATTAAAGAACATTTAAGGGGAACTTCCTGTCAGATTTTGTTGCTGATTTGAAATACGTTTAGTGTGGTGAGCATTTCATTATGTTCTTGTTTATTTCTCAGGATTTCCTCATTCAAATAGAGGTCTTGCATGCCTGAAATAACTGCCCAGAGTGATTGCAAATAGGGGCGGAGAGTGAACAGATTTGTCTTGAAAGAGACTCAATTTAATTTCTCTACCTGAATAGTAAACCTACCTGAAAAGCTTTAAAAGCACTCTATTGAATTTGTCGTATTGTTTGTAACATGTTTCCATGTTCTCATTTTTAATAACAAAAATAACTTTATGTGTGTATATATATTATATATAATATATAACTACATATATATAAATCATGTTACTTCTACTAACATTTCTAGGTAGACAGGTAATACATGTAATAGGGTTGTGCGATATCTACAGTGAAACATCGCATTGGACAATGACATGGGCGGGTGGGGGAGCAGGAAGGAGAGATGATTGAGGATGATGGTGAATGATTTGCAGATCCTGAGCACCACTGACAAACATCTAATCTTGTAAAATTCAAAGTGCATTCAGAAGCGATTTCAATGCCCGGTATATTAACAGCAGCTCCCTGATGCCCAAAATGTATATACAGTAGTGTAATTACCCAATCATAACTGCGAGAGAAATTATTGAAATCATTTTTTTTCTCCCATCTTGTATTTCTTCTCTTTAGTGGTCTTTGTATACTTCCAACCCTATAACATATGCCTAATCAAAGTTAAAAAAAAATAAATAATAATAATTAAGTACTTATTTATTCATTTACTTGTAATTAGATTACATTCAAAAATGTGTTCATCACATTACAGTTACATCTCAATATGACACACAATCATCCTAAATTGGAAATGAGATTAAAAGGTGTAGAGCTATTTTCTACAGAAAATTACCAATACAAAAATCAAATCAAAATGGTTTATTCCTGGTGGGAATAAAAATCATGTTCTCTCCACAGATTATCACTCAAAAATATCCATGTAACCTGGTGGAGTACTTTTTGCATGCAACATGTAAGTACATTTCACTATATTGCTACTAACATATGATTTCTGGTCTTTTTTCGAGGGCTTCAAAAAACTTCTCAGTAAACTTCTCAACACAACCTGGCAGCAGCACTGAGCGCACATGCAACCAGCAAAGATGGCAGACTTTCGAACTGTATGCTTCTCTAGGTATCTGCGCCAGTTAGTTAATGTCACTGGGGTTAACAGGAATTCAGAAATTCAGCTTACTCCAAATTTGATATAGACCTTGATATAGAATTGGCACCAGATGGTGGACAGGAATTTTATAAAACACCATTCATACTGTTATGCAACATGCCCTGTTGTGCTCATGCTCACAGTATCTCCAGCTTTGCTCAGACACATAACCAAACAAACACTTAAGACTTGTTAAGACTTGCAAGCCAACTACTGGAGATGGTGACTTCTATCTGAAACCCATCAAAATCAATCCCATCAAAAAACTAAGCATTGATCATCTTTATGTTAACTATGCATGCAAGGCCAATTACCTAATCAACTAAAATATGAAACCAGTTATTACACGCTGCTTGTCATGAACCTTTTGTTAGTGGCAGACATCAGTAGACAAGACTTTAATCTTGGCTGTAAGTCAAATTTATGAATTATGATCGCGTGGAGCATTGTCAAAAATGGCGACCAGTGGTGGACACGAGGAAATAAAATAACTCTAAAAACGCAAACTTATACGATGCGCTACGAAAAAAATGTCTTAACAATGTTTGCCCCAAGCTATTTTCGGGGAAAAACGAATTAACTAGTCCTATTTTGGAGCCTACTAATGTTCTACTGTACTGCGAAATAAAACTTGCGGCATTTAATTCCACGCCAAAACAAACCTTCCTGACAAACCAGCCTGCTCCAGTATAAAACATTAAATTTTTAATTTCATAGCACTGCTGTTTTAAAATGACCTGTCATTTATTAATCGCAATTCCCCCTTCACGTGCGTCCCTATTTGACAGATGATGCAGCGAATCGCTCAACTCACCTGCATGGAATCGGCGCTTATAATTTCCCCATTAAGCCTTTTCCCGATCTCGATAGCCAGTTTGGATTTGCCAGTTCCCGTAGCTCCTAAAATCACCACTAAAGAGGGGCTGATGCCTTTCTGGAGCACACGCGTGGCGGCCGCCATGACAGCAACCTCTCAGGGCTGTAGAACGACCTGCGCATGCGCGGTGATTTCGTAACGGAGGCGGGAACTGTATCCAGGCAACTAAAACTGTTTCCATAGGAACGGGGTTTGTAGGATTCAGTTTTAGCAGGTAAGGCAAGGCAAGGGTGCTTCGTTCAGAAATAGGACGAAAGTTCAATAATCGAGCAAAAAGTGCTTGGAAAACAGGGACAGTTTATGGATAATAAAATGGTGCTGCTTGTTGCAAACAAGGAAGAATCTAGTTTAAAAATGTTAATTTTCATCACTAATACATTAATACAAAACATCTGGGTAGTAACTTATTAGCCTACATATAATTTGGATTACTTAATCAGATTCCAAAAATCATGTGCTCGTAGTTATAGTAGTACATTTTATAATGCTCATACTCAGATTACAGTTACTTTTTAAGGATTACATGATTACATATTATTCACACCATGTACCCTTTTCACGTTTCCGGGTTTCTCCGCAGCGGAAGTCGTCATAGTTGGGTAAACTTGAATAGAATCAAAACTTTTGTATGTTTACAGTACTGTGTAGCTAAATGGTCACATCGAATGTAAACAAATATTTCTATTTTTAGTGTTAAATAATTTATTTTACATTTTTATGATTTAATTATTAGCTTTTTATTAGCTCACAAAACTATAGTTTTCCATTTAATAAAATATAAAAGTAATTTTAAAATATTAAAAGTAATCTAAAAAGTAGTCAGAACTAGCTAAAAACTAACTACAGTTTTCATAATGTAATCTGTAATGGACTACGATTTTTGTACAGTTTTTAGTCGTTTAACTTGCTGCTTTGGCAACACTGTTGACTTCAGCAGGTCGACTTGTGCACCTTCCGGAAGAACACGGGTATGAATAGCTCTCTTCCGTCTCCATGGCAACTAAGCGTTCTGCGCCAAGGAAACGAGAGATAATCGTTGCCATGGCAAAGAAGGCCACTACGACGTGTCAACTAAAAGTGGCTCCCGCTAATGAAACGATCAAATCGAGTTCACACACACTCGTACAGGTGTTGATGGAGTGAAATAGCTCTTATGAAATGCATAGAGAAACCTATTTTCTGGCATACTTTGGCATTCAGGGTAATACTGTTTAAACAGTATTTCATAACCAGTCATTGCCCCTCTAATCCAGATATTAATTTAGAACTGTCAAAAATCTTAAAGGGACGATTCACCCAAATGTGATGTCATTATTTTCTAACAGCAGATCAGTACAGCATGACCTTTTGCTGAATTAGAAGAACAAAAACGTAAAATTGCAACGCTGAAGTGGAATAGATTATGTCTGGGTTTATATACATTTAGATGCATTATTTGTTACGTGTTGAACTTATGTTTAAAAAAAAAAAGAGCAGAGCTTGAAGTCATATCATGACAGTTTATGAAGAAACTTTGTGTGACCATGGCTTCAGTCACTAACTTTCATTGCATCTTTTTTAAACAAAGAAGTTGAATGGTGACTCTCCACAGAAGTCAGTCATACTAGTTTGGAACAAAATGAGGGTGAGTTAATAATGACAGAATATTAATTTATCTACTTAAAAGTATTATCTTTTGTTCTGTTAAAACATGTAATACTCGTGGCTTCAGCTGTATGTGGAAATAAATGCTAACAAAGAAAGACAAGCATACTGACATGATTTGAACGGAGTTTATTTTATCATTTTCCCAATTTTGAGTTTATGTATATAGGCTTATGAGGTACAGAAAACAGAGTGCTTAGACAATGCTGCTGCCATTCTCCTCCCATTATGACACCTGACGACAAGGGACCAAAGTGAAAGAAAAAAAAAACAAAGGGTTACTGATGGCTTATGCATATTTTACCATTTTGGCCAATTTTAAAGCTGAATGTACAAACAAAAAATCAGCTCAATCAATCAGTGGTGATTGCTGTGAGCACATGGTGTTTTTTGTTTTTTTCACAAATAATTGCATTAGAAATGACCATGTGCATAAACTTCAAATTACAATGGTCATATTTGGAAATAAGTAAGCATATGCCACCAGTACAACTTTATATTTAAATAGAAATCAAACAATGATACAATTAATTCTGTAAGAAAATAAAATATAATTAGTACAAAACTCTTTCAACAATTTTTTTTCTGCCAAAGCAATAAGCCAAAGAAATTTCCGAACACAAGGGAATAGGCAGTGAAAACAGCATAAAGTGGCTAGTGATGAAAATGAAATGTTGATAGTGTTGTTTTTTGAATTTTTTTTTTTTTTTTACTTTTCTTAACAAAAATAGAAACTTTGAGATACTCTTAGGGAAGGCAGGTGGCCCAACCAAGTTTTAGGACAAATGACAGAAAAATAGAAAATAAAGTCTGTTAACAGTGCTGATTTTCATATTCAAAACACAAGCATGTATTTTTACACAATGTCCTGTACACCACTACAATTATATACATATGTCCAAAGAATATGCCAGAGTTTATATACACTGCAAGGCGGTGCTGGACACAGTCCTGAATGTTCAAGATAACAATAATGTACAATAACTGAAAAGAAAAATAGAACACGATGTAACAAAGGAACAGTGATGCAACTTCCTGTCTGTCAAACTTACACTGTCATCATGTGGCAATGGGGGCACAAAGCTCTCCTTAAATTTAGGTTAATTTAGATAAAGCACTATTAACGGAGAAGTCACATTATTCAAAAACCCTTAAATATATTTACCCAGACAGATTCAAGATTCCGCCGCAAAAAAGGGGGCTTGGCGATTTAGAAGATAAATTCCACATGCATATAAATTGCTACATTTCAAATAATGCCTAAATTGGCATGCTAATTCAATGAAATAATACTTCCCCGCCCAAATAGTATAGCTTTCACGAATTTAAGATAATGCACATTCATGGTATAAATCTTCAAAATTCAAATGAAAACCAGAAATAATGACCCTCTTTGGAAAATGTTTGAACCAGTTCCACAGCTTCCACAAGTACATCTTCCCCTGTTGCGAAGGCAAATGTGCAAAGAACAAAAACTGAAGAACTAATCTCAGAATATAGAGTTTGTTCCATTAAATATTCCACTTCTGGAAAAACAAACAAACAAACAAAACAATACAAGGACTTCTACACAGTTCCTATTGAAAATATGGCTGGACTATGAAGGTTTATGCACGTTTGAGTTCAGCGAGTCTCCGCAGTAACTGCTGTTGCCTGTTTTTCAGCTGCTTCTTCTCCTGGGCCTTCTGTTTATCACCGACATGAAGTGTACGCAGGTATTCTGTGGCCTTGGTCAAGATCACAACTTTTGGTGTCTTTGGACAGTCAACCAGGCCTGGGATCTCATCCCGCAGGGCCAGAAATCGGGAGCGTAGGTCATTGCGTCTCTTCCGCTCCAAGAAGTTGTGTGTCTTCCGCTTGTCCGTGTCCTCACAGTCTGAACTCTGAGGGCTGGATGGTTGGGATTTGAAGTGGTAGGATGTGTGTGTTGGAGAAGCGGAGACAGTCTGAGATGGTGTGGGGACTGAGGGAGAAGGTAAGGGGGTTTTTCTTTCTGGGGTTTGGGGTGTAGAACCCAGTCGTGCCTGCAAGGTCTCTTGCCTGATCTTCTTGCGAGGAGGCTCCTCTTCAGGATTGCTGTCAGGAGAGCGGGCAGCGTAGTTGTGCTGCTGCTGGTGAATGGAGATGTGGAAACGCTTCATGCAAGGGTCATAGGGGTCTGCACGAACCGTGATGGTCACCGGTTTACGGGCGTTCACCAAACGCGACTTGTTGTGCTTATGTTCCACCGTCACAACATCAATCTCTTCATCATCTGAAAGAACAACAGAAAGAAATGTAGATTGACTATAGACATATCAAGCATAATGCCACTTCCAAGTCCAACACCATTCCATTCACCCACCCAAAGCATGTTAGAAACTCCATTTAGAATGTAAGATCTAATCAGACAGGTCCTAAAGCTAAAATATTAATCTTAGGTTTCTATTAGTTCCATATTCTCAGCAAGAGGAAAATAAATGAGGCTTTGAGCCACAATAATGAGCTTGGTTTCACCTCTGATGTGCATTTTGATAAGAGAAGCATCTGATCGGAGTTCCCTCTTCTCTCATTTCACTACGCAATTACTTCTAATCGCTGAGCACTAAGCCGAATGTCACAAAACCAGAAATTCACTTTTAAACGTAAGATTATGTAATAGTAATCAATAGGATCTACTGTTGTTTTGGACACCTTTGAGTTTCAGTAACATTTTAAAAAATAAATTCTGTGTTTTGCAACAGAAAGGAAATCTTACAGGTTTGGAAGACATGGACAAATGATACAGAATTTTCATTTTGGGTAAAAGTTGCAAGTGCGCTTACAATGCTAATGCCAGCTTTGGATGCTAACTATCCATTCATAAACAATTAAGTGGCCCTGAAGACATAGGATTCAAGCATCCTTATTATTGGTTTCTGCTGCTGGCACCACCCACAAGTAAAACAATTCCTCCTTTTCTTTCACTTGAGGAATGTGGAAGCTCAGCACACCATTACCTTCCACACATAATCTAAAAAGTAGAAATCTAGATTAATTGCCAACCTAAATCCCGTAGCACCAATGTAACTTTTCTATTCAGGTACGTCAGGTTTTGGCTTAGTTCTACTAAACGCACAAACGAAGGGTAATACTGCACTGCGTGATCCTATGCACTCTGTCAGGTGTCAAAAGAAGGCGTCAGCCCAGCATGCAATGCACGGTTAAGCAAGTGAGTTTTAGCGCTCAAAGTCAACGGGCTAGTGCTTACCAGAGGAGTCGGTGCGAGATTCTGACCCGGACGACACCTGTTTCTTGCAGCTGCTGTTTAGAGGGAAGGTAAGGACAGCTGCTGGATCCACGCAATCTGTCGCCAAGCTGTTGTCCGCAGGGACGCACTGCGCCTTGCTGGAGAGTTTCGACTGCGCCGAACAGGACAAGCGCTCGCTGACAACTTTCTCCAGCTGCTGACTGGCGGAGAAACCGCTCCACATGCAGTCCTGAATAATGATGGAGCTCAAGTTCTCCAGAGTCTCCTCCGCATTCAGCTTGCACTGTCCCTCCTGCTCGTCGTCCTGCCCCAAGAACTGGGACATCCACTCAAGCCTGTCCCCTGGAGATGGAGCGGTCCCTTCCAGTGTCCTGACAGGCGACATGGGCGGGGTTGGCACCAGCTCGAATTTCTTCCAAATGTCCTCACTTGGTGCGGTCGATTTGAAAAAGAAGTCCTCGTCCAAGTTGAGGTCGTCGTAGAAATAGTGCTGATATTGGTCGTATTCCTCCATCTCCCACTTCTTATTTCGCGATGCGTTTGCACTGATTCCTGGCATTGGTGGCTTCCTCAGAGATCAAGATCTGAAAACCACAATTGATCCGCTTTTAAAAACAATCCGATCTTATGGTACTCTGCGAGGGATAATCCACTTCAAGCAGTTAATTTTTTTTTTGATGAGCTTCGGGTATATATATATGCATCATTACAGTTTATTTAGATATTTGTTATAGTTGCAAGTATTTATGAATATTCTATTTATTAATTAAATTATCCTAAATAAAGCAAATGATTATTCAAATATGCATGCAAATCTAAATATTATAGACGCCTAGCAGATAACGCAATAGTGTAGAGTATTTGGTCTGCAAGCACTTCCACTATACAGTACAAAACTTGAAGTTTCGCAACATACTTCTATTACATAACACAACATGCTTCATTTAAGTGCATATACTACTACGAGTGAATACGGTCCCAAAGAATTGCTCTATTCGTCGTAAAATGCCTTTCTTTCCCCCCAAAAACGATTAAGATAAACCAAATAAATTAGGCGCTCCTTCCTTAAACGCTTACCGTAACACGGAGCCGGGAGTCAGAATGTTGCATGTCATTTGAGACGCGAAAAAAACGTGTTGCGGTTCACCGGCGAGCTCCAGCTAAATGTTTTGCACTAAAAGCTTTCATGTCAACAAGTTAAGAAAGCGTCATCAGCTGCGTGTTGAATAATCCTTTCGTGTTGTGTTGCTCGAGTGTGGTTTTGTGTCATCCGGCTGTTGTTTATAAGTTGAGTTGCGAGGATGTTTGTTAATTTGCAGTCTGCTTCTTCATGAGAACTTCGCGTGTTTTATAGCGCCTGTGTGACCCCTTCTCAAGCCGCGGCTCGCGCTCACTATGGACACCTGAATCGAGTACCGCACAATATTACCCAGCCAAAGTAGTGGAAGGATTTGCATACAAGGCGGGTCGTAGTGCGATGACCACGCCCACCGCTTAAAGCGACAGGGTCTGCTTCAGAGGTTCAATTGAGGTTTAAGCGTCTAGATAGATTCGGATGATTATTGAGAGAATACGCTGTGTACTTTTCATTTTTAGAGTGGGAGACACTTTTAAGATGATATACTTTTTATCAGCTCGACAACCAATAGAAATACACAAGAATTAAATATAAAAATGCATTATATATTATACCAGTCAGAAAATAACTGGGCTCATTCAAACATGCAACATAAATTGGCATAAATGTTCCTGATATTTAATAAGTTATTTAATTTATGTTATTTAAAACGTGTATTGCTGTTTTATGATATCCTGCTACAGTATTATTAAATATAAATCTGTCTATACAAATATCCCTAAAACAAGATGAATTTACTTTAAAACTACACACATTAGCAATTGTTTTTTGTTGTAGTTTTTTTTTTTTGTTATACTACCAATAAATACCAAAATATATTTAATAATATATTTAAATTATTTTTAATAACTTGCTATATATAAATATAAAAAACTGTTTACCAATAATGATGTAATAAATTAAATAACAATATAACAAATCTTCTTTTAAGATGCTTCAAAATAACTAAACAACCAAACAAATAAATGAATGAATGAATGGTAATTAGTTATTTAACTTTTTGGTTGGAAAAAATGCCAAGACAGCCAATTAAAAGGAACAAATTTTGTCCAATAATAATAATAATAATAATAACGTCTTACAATGCAAAATCTTTGTAATGCAAACAAATCATTGCACATTTGATCTGAGAAAAGTGAATGATTTCTTGTTTTGTTTTTGTCTCACAAATTATACATAATTGATAATACATATTTTTATATTATTATTGTACATCTTTAGCTCAAGATAATAATTAGTGCCAGACAGCTTATGAATTGCTGGCAGTGCACAAGCTGTACTTGTGACAATACTGTTTCTTATGGCTATACCACGTGTCCTCTTTTCCAACAATGTCCCATATGGCAAATCTGTGCATTAGGAAGTAAGTAATCGCTGACTAGTGTCTCAATTCAGTGTCTATGCTCTCCTTTCTTTTCATCTTAATTTAAGACCTTGACCTTATGCAGAACAAAGCCGCTTCCCACAGTGATTGACGAATCTCCCTGGAGAGATGTATCTTTCTTTGGCCTTATGGTCTTTTTTATAAACTTGCTTTGCTTTTTTGACCCACCCTTTTTATCCAATTGTCCCATACAAATGTTCAAGAGTTTATAGGAGGCAGTGACACTGGGCTGAGTGGCTTTGATTGGTTTGCATTGATGAATCCCGGATAACTCAGTTGTACTCATATATATATAAGCAATGAAACTGTGGCACAGGGGACAAAGACTTGAAGAGGTGTGTGATTGTGTGTGTGTAAATTAGCATGTTGTTATCATATACTAGAGGTGCTAATAAGAAGTCTGGACTCAAAGCTGAGCACAAGTAGAAAATTAGAAATAAAAGTTTAAAGCACTCAATTTGTACCATTTAAATGAGTTCAAGTGTCTTGTACAGCCAGTTTTATTACACTTTCAAATGTAAAGCAGCAACTGTATCTTTGTTTTTAAATTGAGGTTTATTTTTTATATATGCCTATGGTTTAACTGCTCTTTCTAAGCTTTTTCTTTTTTTTTCTTACAGCTGCTGTAGTGTTAGATGATGACGTAAAGCTGAATCTACGTCATCAACAGATGTCTTTGGTGTGAATGATGTGAGAATTCTTGTTTCCATGACAGCGCTTTTGTTTTTTTCAGGTTATGAAGGTTTATTGACATAAAAAATGAACTGAGAAGTCAAACAACACATACTGCTGTGGAGAGCAAACTGTGAGAAATGTGGTTATCAGAAAAAGGGTTTAATATGTTAAAAAATGATTAGATAAATACACCAAAAATCCAATCCTGTCTTCCAACATTCTCTGGATATCTCTGTTTGTTGATATGCTTACTGAAGTGCATCTATCAAAGACTGGTATGATGAATTCCCAGTAGCCTGACCCTTGAGTTAATAGGTTGACTGAGCAGGTTGAATAGCACCTGATCTCTTTCCAATCAGATGAGGAAGGGAGCATCTATCTCTAAATGTCTAATGAAAGGTCAAGGTCCCGTGATCTTCCTGACCACTATGCACAAAACAGGGTGGAGACCTGTCCCTTTGATCTATTAGCATCTTGCACGCTTTGCTCCACCCAGAATCCTCTAATTAAATCTGAACAACTGACAGCAACAGATAATCCCCCCCAAAAATTGACAAAATGTAGGCATATGACATGCTAAGACACAAAAGACATGATATACAGAAATGTGAGGGACTTTTGTTGATAAATATTTCAGCATACGTAATATAATAAATATTATACAAGTAAAACATAATAAATAAAATATAATTCGAGAAATATTTTAAAGTATATATATATATTTAAAATATTGTATAGCGTATTTAAAATATTATTAATATTGAAAAATGATTATAGAATTAAAAAAGCTTTTATGAATTATGAATTTGTTCTGTAATATAATTTTAAATTTGTATATGATATACTGTGCTCAAATAATTAAAGACACAAAAGACTCAAAATACACAAATGTTTTAATCTTAAGGTTATTGTTTTGACAACTTTCCACATTTTAAAATATTTAAAATACATCTAATATTGTAAAAATAAAAATGAAAATAAAGGCAAAGTTAAAATAAAGTTAATCATTTTATTAAGTATATACACACATTTTAAATTAATTCATATTTTTATTTTTTCAATTTATAAAATAATTTTCTACATTTTAAAATATTTGAAATACATTAAATATAAAAGTGAAAATATAGGTAACCTTTTTTAAAGATAATTATATTATAAAGTATACTGTCTTTTTAAAACAAATATATACACACAAAAGACTGAATATACACAAATTTGAGTGGTAAACTTTCAATCTAAATATTAAGTTAATTCATATATATATATTTTTTTATCTTACTTTTAAAAAAATCTATATTTTAAAATATTTGAATTATTTTCATTATTGTATAATTATTGTAAAAAGAGAACGTAAACTTTTTAAAGTTGTTAATTTTAAGTATGTGTTTTCAAAAATTAATTAGAATTAGAGTTTGGGGTCAAATAGATCTCCTGGTGACTCTTTGTCATTGCCCATTGGTTGGATTTTAAAAGATGCACAAGCCAATCCCAGCCCATCCGTCGCCTGCTGTGTGCATATGCCAATGAGGAGCTTGTGGGTGGGTTGACATCACTTTGAAATGTATGTGAGATTGATGTCAGAGCACAAGTGAGAGCCAAGACCAAGCAGACTTCTCTGCTTGAAAGCAGATTCTGGTAGTAAACAGGTAAATGTTTTAATACTCTTTATTTGTACAATATGTAAATGAAGCAGTTTTAATGAAAAGCTTCTAGTCTTTATACATTATACATTCCACTGGAATTTTAAGCAAATAAAATAAATAAAGTTTAAATAAATGAAGCTATAGTTTTCCCACCCCGCGTTTGTGATGAATAGCTCTTATAATTTAATAGCTAGTTCACATTTGAATGATTCAGAGGGTGATACATGAAGATGGCTGTGTGAGATACATATGGAAAAGATTGTTAGATTGCATAGGCTTTTGAATTGCTTAGCGCTTTACAGCAAATGCACAGATGTTCATGGACATGTGGTTACATGAATGAAGTCATTAAAGGGATAGTTCACCCAAAAAAAAAGAACATTTGTTGAAAATATGCTCACACTCAGTTTCTTCATTTAATCGGTTTCTTCATCTGAAAAGATTTGGAGAAATATAACAATAAATAAGTTTCTCACCAATGGATCCTCTGCAGTGAATGGGTGCCGTCAGAATGAGAGTCCAAATAGCTAATAAAAGCACCACAATAATCCACACAACATCAGTGAAATCCATCATTAAACCACAGATACACAGAATGTGGATTATTGTGGTGTTTTTATTAGCTGTTTGGACTCTCATTCTGACGGCACCCATTCACTGCAAAGGATGCATTGGTGAGCAAGTGTTGATGCTAAATTTCTTTTTTTTTTTTTTATTAAGAAACAAACTCATCTGCATCTTGGATGGCCTGAGGATGAATACATTTTCATTTTTTGGGCAAACTATTCTTTTAAAGTGACTTCAGAAATGCTCAATGCAAATAACATCTATGTAGCATCTGTATGTAAATTACAAATGCGCCACCATTCATTTTGCAACATTTCTTTTGTATTATAATATGTGGTTTTCCCCTTCTAAATTAAAAAAATTGAAATGCAGAAACAATCCCATGCTTCTCGTGAATATATGAGCAGCGCAACGAGAGGTCCAGGAATGGAGGTTTTGTCCAGCAGCTATTGACCAGCAGGGATGAATGTGAGTGGGAGGGTCACGTGGGCCCCTTTGATTGATAGATGCTCATTAATTGGAAAGGGTGTGGGATTTTTTATTGCATTCTTCCGAGACTCAGCTTTGAGAGAAAGCCGGCTGTCAGCTCAGTTCTGGGTACAGCGTGTACTTGTTGCAAACTGTACCTTGGCAGAAGAAATCGAGTGAGAGAGAGACTGAAAAAGAGCCGGAGAGAGAGAGGAAAGATTGAGATGGAGATGGAGAGAGAGAGGTGCTGTTTTTCACAACAACAGCCACAGAGTGAAAAGATTTCATAACCACTATCTGGCAGTGAGAGAAATGCAAACGCTTCTAAATAAACAAAGTGAGCAGTAGTTATTTGACCGTTCATTGCAGCGTCATGTGTTGTTCCGCTGAAATACATATATGAGCAGATGCACAGATACTGCACTGCATCTTTCTGCTTAATGTCTGTTTTTAGTTAAAAGGTATGTTTGAATGCATACATTATCTGAGATAACTGAAACTTGTGGTGCTGCCTGGATTGTTCAGATTCAAATAATTCAGGATATTACTCAACATACATTTAGATCTGGTCGTAAATGTGATGGGATGACTTTAAACAGTTGAGACAGGAGCTGTGTCTGTTATGGTCAATGTAAACTTCTTCTTTCCATCAAAAAAAAAAAAAGAGGAAACAAAGACCATTCTCATAACCTTGTTTTTAACGTGTGTGTGTTCATGGCTCAAGTTTTGCATATGCTTTGCAGATGAAATATCCCCACAAGGACAGTAAAAACTACAGTACACTGTGGAGACCAAATGTTCCCATGAGGAAAATATCTTAATACACAATAAACATTTAGATATGTAAGTCAATAGGTGTCAATTAATGTAACATCAATGTAACCTGCACTTGTAATTTGATGTACAAATGTCCTTTTTTGATGTCCATTTTTTGTCTGTCACTCATTTGTAAGGGGTTTAAATGTTGGGGATGGGGATGTTCTGTAAAAATAAATGAATAAATAAAATAAAATAAGTAATTAATTCATTAATTAAAATAAGATAAAATTGTCCTAATGAAAAAAAGGTTTATGTGACAGCTAAACACAGAGTTCAGGATTAAAAAAAAATATATTACATCAGTATGAAAAAAGTCAATGCAAATGTCCACCTTGACAGAAAAGCAAATGTATATGTGACTTTTGTGGAATTGCTTATTTTGTGAATAAGTTAAATACTATTAAATAAAATATAAAACATAAAAAGTAAATAAATGAATGAATGAGTTGTGTGTATTATAAAGACACAAATATGTGTTGGCAGAAGACAAATGTTCACTGAATGGCCATTGTAAGTGACTTCTGTCAACACATATTTTGTTGTCATTCTTTCAGTGCATTTTTGTTTTACTTGTATAATACATTTTTAATTTAAAGCCATTACATATACAGCCTTTCCTTGTCCAGTCTTTTCTTGTATTTGTCTCTAGGCATAGCCTACTTTTTTCCCCCTTTTGTGTTTCAACTCTGTAGTCAACAACACCCACCATCTGCATTTGAATACAGCCTTGCTTCTCACACTGAACACTTGCATCTGGGAGACTTTGCTCATACAACAGCTTTCTAAGGTTGTACATGTTCATGCTTGTAAAGCCTAGGATGCACTTGACTTTCGCTTAGATTCTTGGCCCGGTTTACAGTCTAGAAATTCAGATTCTAGTTGCCAAAAGTCTGAACCAGTCTGTAGATGTGAGTTGACAGATTTCACTGATGGTGTCACATACTCTGGCCCATTGGAAATACGTACCTCTTCATACATTTCTGCAAAACTGAAAAAAAAAAATTATACATACGAATCGCGGCAGTTTCCATTTGAAATGTACACTAGAGGCAGTAAAACTCCCACAACTTTTATTCCTTTTCACACAAAAGTATGATTTACAGGTACACATTTTTACTTAATAAAGGCTAATTATAAAACAATTAGTTGCAGAATATTATGTTATGAATTTAAAACGATTTGAAAACTTATACTTTTGAATGTTTTCGTCACATATACAGCTTCATATGTACTTTTTTTCTAAGGTTTTGGGTTTGGTGTAGGGGATATTTCGAAATACTTAACGCATTTAACTGTAAGCAAGCCCCCAAACAGAAGAAAATCATATATGGAAATATTATCTGCGGCAGCTCATTGATACTCAGCCACGTTTGTACGGATAAAGTTTCATTCATCCATCTGATCACTTGCATCATTGTTTGGCATCTCTAATAGAAAGGAATCTTCAGCATGGTTCATTAAAGTAAATGAAGGCCTATTTACTGTATTTGCATATCATCCAAAATATAACTTATGTCTTAGCAGCTTCTATTAAGTTCTGCTACCTTTATAGTTACACTGAGTGGTTTTACTGGGCAATATGATATATATAACAATGATAACTGACTGAAATCTAGCTATATATTCTCCCCTTTAAAAAATAGCGATGGTTTTGCTACTCTAACCAAACAGTTTTAGCAGTTAGCCACTGTAGTGATTAATGACCATTTGCAGCCTCTTGGACAAAGAGAACAGCAATTTTTTTATTTAAAGATATTTACACATTAGTCTGTTTTATTCTAAGAGTATGTAAGGTGGTTTTCAAAAAAACAGTAGTAGTAAACGGTCAGATTTTTCTGTGGTGATTTTGCATGTGTTTACACTGCGTGATCCTCAGCCTCCTAAAACATGGCGGAATCCAGCGCACATGTATCAGCCTAATACAAGCGTGCCACGGTTACGTATTAAACGTGTGTATTAGCGCCACTCTCTGGACATTTCATTTTGAAACTGCGGTGAAACGTGCAGTTAGGTACTTAATTATGGGGTTGCCGAAATGTATGTTGAGGCACGTATTTAGCTTCATGATTCCATCCAGTCAGCATATCCTAGTTCGAAACAACTTGGAAGTCCCGTTAGTGTGTAATCCTCAGTCATTCAGTATATGATGCCAAGTTTTTCCTCTGTAACTATTTACAAAAGCTTTTTTAAAATCCGTTCAGATTTTAAAACTAGTGCGTTGTATTCCAGGCTTAAGAAATAGTATTTTCTCTATGTATAATTGACTGTGCATGTGTGTATATGTAACAGTATACAGTACGGCATGATTCCAAAGCCATTTCCTTCATATCCTGGTTCAGGCTGGTCTTCAGGCTGATCCCCACCCACTCATCTCTGAGATCTTCTGCTGGCTCTGCAGTCTTGGTCTTTGCAGTGTGCCAGACAGTTACCCACCCACCTGCTTACACATACGGATTTACATGTACAAATTAAGCACTTGAACATACTCACAGCTTATTAGAGGCATACCGTATAATTTGACTGTGAAATCACTGTTTTGATTCGAAAGGGTCAGTTCAGCCAAAAATTTATGTTTTGTCAGTATTTACTCGCCCTCATGTCATTCTAGACCTATATGCTGTCATTTTTTTCCTGTGGAAAACAAACATAGAAAATGTAGCACACAACAAAAGAACAGATTAAAAGAATGAATGTTGCACATTTCCAGATAAAATGATAACATTTATATAGCTGTATCTAATCATGTCTGTCAGCTGTAATTTGCTAATGTTATCTGAAAACAGACTTATAGTATCATATATTGTATAGTGCTGTCAAATCCAAAATAAAAGTTTTTTATTACATAATATACATGCGTGTGCTGTGTTGATTTATTATGTATAAATAAATACACATGCATGTATTTATTTAGGAAAAATGTTACGCTTATATGGATTTAACATATTTCTATATTATATAATTTATATATATAATTTCATATAATATAATTTCCAAAATATATGCTGTATGTGTTTATATTTATATATATATAATAGATACAGTATGCATACATTATGTAAACAAAAACTTCATCAAAATATATACTGCAGGTGTGTGTTTTAATATATTCATAATAAATAAACAAAGCAGCAGAATTTTTTTTTGTAA
>JAUMHE010000072.1:6334532-6351711 GCA_032359235.1 Enteromius mattozi
AAGTGCTAAACACCTCTGGGAACTCCTTCAAGACTGTTGGAAAACCATTTCAGGTGACTACCTCTTGAAGCTCATTGTGAGAATGCCAAGAGTGTGCAAAGCAGTAATCAGAGCAAAGAGTGGCTATTTTAAAGAAACTAGAATATAAAAGATGTTTCCAGTTATTTCACCTTTTTTTGTTAAGTACATAACTCCACATAACTCCACATTCATAGTTTAGATGCCTTCAGTGAGAATCTACCAATGTAAATGGTCATGAAAATAAAGATGAAAATACATGATTTTCTTGTTCTGTAAGATTTCCTGCAGTCTTCCAGTAAATAAAAATAGCATGAAAGAACGCTATAAAAGACAGTAAATTTGGCCTCTCTCTTTATTTGTAATCACAAATTCATGCCCTTAACACCAAGGGCACAATCATTTTTAGAGTTGAAAGAAAGGTTATGACATAATCTCTTTTCTACACTGTTTCACAGTGTTCCAGTACATAAACTGCTTTTTTCCCTTCAAATTAGAATAAGAATAGTTTCCACCTGACCCCTCCAATTGCTTAAGTTAGAGGGTTTCCTTCATTGTAACACAGTCCAGCTAGGCCAAAGAAAACAGTTGTTGCCTTACCAGGAGACTATTGCTTCCTCTGTCTGTACTCACAGTGGGATAAAACAACTGTGTGGTTGCCAGAGACTCAATCCTTACATAGGGAACATGTGTGTGTGTGCGCGCACACCCATGTTTGCATTTTACCAAGGAGGATCAAAGTCATGACAATAATCTACATTACACCAAAAATAGTTCCAAATTGCTGTGCTAAAAGCATTTAGCAGTGTGGGAGGTCTTGACTGGAAGTGGCTTATCTTATAAATAGCTAAGAATAGCTCTGAACCTTAGTATTTTTTTAGTGTGGACAAATAAAATTATTTCAGAGCTTTCTAAACAAAACTATAGATACACTCTTTAAAGTGAGGGTGCTTCAAAAGGGTCTTAAAACAGCAATGCCTTAGAAGAACCATTTTAGGTTCCGCAAAGAACCATTTAGTAAAAGGTTCTTTAAAGAACCATCTCTTTCTTACCTTTTTATAATATGAAAAACCTTCTTTTGCCAATAAAGAACCTTTTGTAAAACAGACAGGTTCTTCAGATGTTAAAGGTTTTTTATGGAACCATTTATACAAAAATGTTCTTCTATGGCATCATGAAGCACCTTTATTTTTAAGAGGATAGATAGATAGATCATTCCTTAACACATCATTGTCTGATTAACATCATCTTAACATTCATGAGTGATGCGAGTCTCTAGAGGATGAATAAAACTCATGAATAGTGGAGTCAGTGAAGCTTTCTGCATTGTGTTTTGTACTCTTCTGTGACAATCTCAGTGTTTTGGAGACACCCCACAATCTGTTGCGCTTATGTGATATTCATTATAGCCCGAGAGAATGACGGGCCCTTTGGCCTTTCAGACAACCAGGGGAGCTTCTCCTACTCCTCCCATGGCCTGCCTCTGCTTCAGAGTCCCAACATTCACATTTGAGTCCCAACAATGGTTAACACTGACAACACCATCTTTCCCACCCGAGAGCCCTCCAGGTTAACTCAAGCTGAAGATACCTCAAGTCATCCACGTCCCACCCTCCCACACATACCCTCTCTATTGTCTCTCTAGCATATGTCTGTAAAACAGCCAGGAGCAGAGGGCATTGTTGGCTTTAGGGAGAAGTCAAGCAGGGCACATTAGCACATTAGCAGTCAGTCACCCCAGAGAGATGGGCCACCTCAGCAGGAGAGGGCGGGGCTATGGGGCAGACCACTCTACAGGAATTCAAGACATCCATACAATCCTCTGCATTGATCCATCGATCCCAGTTCCAGAATGCTCTCTCAATTCAAAGCCCTCCAATAGCCAATAGCCCCTCAGCACTCAAGCCTACAGCTCCTCCAAAAAACTCTGACCAGTCTTTTCCAGGAACGTCGTTACAGGCTGTATAGGGAGGCCCTGTACATCAATGATGCAGGAGGACTGATGTCATACATCTTGTGGGACACCAATCAATCACTCGGTAATAGCCCAATAAATGCACATGGTGTTTTAGAAAGGGGGATGGATGGAACCTTCTTGCTACTTGAGAATATCAGGGCTTTTATAAAAGGGTCACACTTTATATGAGGTAGCCTTAACTACTTACATCAAGGAATAAGTACAAAATTGTGTTCATATTGTATTGCAAAACACACACGCTGCTATTGAGGTTGGATACGGGTAGGTTAGGAACAAGTTTGGTGGTAATGGTAGGTTTAAGGATGAGTTAAGGTGTAAGGGATGTGTTAACAGTTTAATTACAAATTAATTACAGATGTAACATGGGTACTTTTAGAAATATAAATACAACGTAAAAACATGTACGCAATAAGTGCACTGTATCAACTTATTCATTTAAATGTAAGTACATAGCAGTTAAGGCCTATAAAAGGAATGTTGCTGCTTTTATCACAAAAAATTGTGTCCTTAACCTCGGTTACTCATGGGATGCAATTAATGTACTGTAAGATGAACTTAAGCTTGGGTGAAAAGGTCTTGTAAATGGCAGTGGACCATTTTTCTGTGTAAAGTTTTTTTATGTTTTTCTTTTTTTCAACTTTGAAACATATTTTATTAGTATTTTTCTGGCAGTTTACATGCTATCATCACTATTCCACTATTCCATTGAATACATGTAATCAGTTACAAAGATTATAAAAAGAAGTCCCAAGTAAAAAATAATGACTTGATCTTTCTGACATAATATTTGAGGAAGTGACATCATTACGTCATTTTGACCAACGACCAGTGCTCCATTATTCTCACTTATGTTGTTAATATTAAAGTCGATGTTTTGTTATGGGGTAGAAAAACTCACCAAAATGCAGTGATACAAAACTAAAAAAAAAGATCTCATAACTTTAACCAACAGACAGACAGATAGTCAGACGGATAGATTACAGATACATCATTATTTTTGTGCGATATACAGTGCCTATTCATATTTGATGCACTGTATAAGCAAATAAGCACTATTATTAGCATTGCTCACATTTGGATGTTAAGGTAGAATTTGCTTTTGTGCTTGTAACACTTTTATTCAGCAAGGATGTATTAAATTAATGTAATAAAAGTGAAGTAAAGAAGTGCAGAGATTTATAATGTTGCAAAATGCTGTTCTTTTGAATTTTTCAAATCAAATAAATGTAGCCTTTGTGAACAAAAGAAAACGTTCAAATAAAAAAACTAACATACCCACTCAACAGTAAAGAAACGCACACATCAGCAACAATGCTCACGGCTTAATTACTTTAACATTCAGCAAACGGTTGTGTACTTGTGTGATTATCAATCACTGTGCAAAAAAGCAACACTCATTCCATGAGTTCTTTATTGGCTGACGAAAAGTCTTGATTCAGACAGACACTCGTTGAAAGGATATTATTATTGCACTGCTAATGACTCCCAGGCCGCTGCAGAGAGCATCTAACATGATCAATCAGCTACATGCGGCTCCATCGGCTCTCAGCTCAATACTGATCAATGCTCTCTAATAAGCACCAATAAATCACAGACATGAAGGCTTACTGGCTGAATCCAGTATCAATATCATTCAATTGACTGTAATGAATATCCATACACAGCAGCAGAGTGTTAAATGATGAAACAATGAGCAGATGCTGAGTAAGCACTTAACAGAAACAGTCCTCACAAAGACAGTAAATCTTTCTTTGTTCAATCCATGTAGAATTTATGCCATGAAGCTAAAATAAGCACACAAACAAATCAACCCAGTGGATTGGTTCTTCATAAAGCACTTCTGATGTGTTGTTACTGGATGCTTTTAGATGTATCAAAAGGATGAGACATGAAGAATATCGTTTTTTGTCTGCAAGGGTGCGCGCACACACACACACACACAGGAATCGGTTCATGCTGCAAGTCCTTTCTACTACTAATTTGTGTGTGTGTGTGAGAGAGAGATTTTCCTGTCTCTCCACCTACTGTGTAATAAAAGTGAAAAGCCCACAAATATATACTATAAAACATACTGTACAGAGATAATGAGCATAGTCAGATTTTTTATCTGATAGATAGATTTATCTGTAGCCATAACTTACAGTAATTGTGTAATGGGAAAAAAATCTGTTCTCAATGTATTTTATTTTTAAACCTATTTTTAGTATTTTTACAAAGAATGTTAAAAAAAAAAAGTCCCCAGTAAAAATAATGACTTCCTGATATCATATTTGAGGAAGTGACATCATTGTATATATATATATATATATATATATACATATATATATATATTTTTTTTTTACCAAAATGAAGTGATACATAAATAATAAAAAAATGATCTCATAACTATTTCACGAGTTGTTGATTTTGTATAAATATATTATTTAATTTGTATAAAAGGATACAATTTCTAGGGAAAAAAAAAAACTAAACAAAACATGATGGTTCACCCTTGTATGAATTTGAGACCATATGAATTCAAATGAATTATTATTATCCGCAGTTCTTCAAAAATTTAAATTGACACAAATTGCTTTGAGTGTTGAAGCTGAAAGTTTAGTTGTAATCTTTTCTAATGAAATACTAAAAATTAAATTAAAAAAAAATAAATAAATAAGAATAGACAGATAGATAGATAGATAGATAGATAGATGCAGCCATACATGTGATGTCCGTGTCCCGACAGATGGGACTGTCACTGCATTCCATCAGCCCCTTCTGCCAGCAACATGATGGACCACTGTATGAGTCTCTAGGGAATCCCCGGGTGATCCCCTCATTCCGGATAAGAACTGTCAATGAATGTGATTGATCCTCCTGCAACTTTCCACCCTCACACACACACATCTGGACAGTTTACACACAAATGCTTCTTTCCCTGCTCTCTTTCTGTCTCTATCAGTCACACACACGCGCTGATCCATCCCTCTCGAGCTGATCAAAGCATTATTCATCACAGGAAGAGGGCCGGTGTGAAGTGGTGAAGAGGACCTTCTGTCCACTACAACTACACAACTAGACCTCCCACAGCTGCAGCGGCCCATATACTCGCATACTTGTGTGTCAAAGGACAGATCAGCTTATTACCCTGTTAAAGTGTACTTCTTCAGAAGTCTGAGGAGTAACTTTCTATTTTTTCATTTAATCACAAGTTTGATGAATTGAACTGTTTACTTCAAGTATTTTCTTTGTCTCAGATGTTATATTCTTCTAAAATTCAATTTAATAGTTCATCCAAAAATGAAAATACTGTCATCATTTACTCACCCTCTATGAGTTCAAAATTTGTATGAATTTCTTTGTTCTGTTGCACACAAAGGAAGATATTTTGAAGAAAGTTTGTAACCAGGCTGTTTTGGGTAATCATTGACTTCCATAGTATTTTTTTTCATACTATGGAAGTCAATGGTGACCAAACCTGACTACAAACTTTCCTCAGAATATTTTCCTTTGGGTTCGACATAAAAAATAAATTCATACAGGTTTGGAACTACTTGAGGGTGAGTATTTTCATTTTTGGGTGAACTGTTCCTTTAAGAAATCAAAACACAAGTAAGACAACTGTTCACATGTCATTAGAGTATGTTTACCTTTTCTTTAAGTTAGTGGTCAGTTGTTTTTATTTATTTATTTATTTTTTACATTCATATTAACAATTTTTTTTTGTTAATTTTATTTGTAATATTCATTTCTGTTTTCACTGGTATAAAATGTAATATTTAAAACACTGTCAATTAAAAAAAAAGTGTTCCAGCTTATATTGGAATAATTTAAGCAATTAAATCCATTTAATTTTGGGAATGATTTATTATTAATATATTATATTTTTTAAATTATCTTTATTACTGAATCAATTTATATTTTCTCATGCACAGAATTAATTTAAAAAAAAAAAAATTAGCCTTTATATTTTAGCAAGGCCGTTTTTTTTTTTTGTTTTGTTTTTTTTTAATTTATGCTAAATTAATATTTTGGTGTCCTTGGTATCTGAAAATTAAATGCTCAGAGAAAGATTTTAATAAGACATGTCTGAAATCAAATTGAGATTTTGAGTCTGTCTTCTAAAATCTGACCACATTTTGATTAACTGATGAAACAGTAGACCTTTCTGTGGAAAGAGGACAGTAGAGGTCAGGAGAAACACTACCAAAACATCCCTGAAGTTTGTACTAGTCCCAGGATGTTTGGCAGGTGAGTTGAATTTTTTCGACAGCTGAGGCATTTAAGCGCTACAGAATAACAGTATTACAACATTCAGCCGTTGGGTCTGGCACCAGGCGGAGGCCCCCTGAGGAGGAGAGAGAATCAGCTGTTTCAGCATGCATGCGTTTGTTTGAGTGTCTGCGGGGAGGGCATGTGCTTTTACTGCCCTGCTATTCTGACATAAAAGCAATAAAATAAAGTGATACTCCACGGAGAAAGAACAGTTTGTTCTAAGATTTGTGTGTGCATGTGTGCCCTGGCTGCATGAAAAGCATGTTGTTATGAGGACGGTATGTGCCATATCATATGGTAAAGGGTATAGCGGTGGGTCCATCTGCTCTGGGGAGGCACTTAGGTTGCTGTAAACTGATGCCGGGCAGCTCTGGACAGCTGGACTTGCTCATCTGTCTATAGGCTTTCATCAAAGAACTGCTTCTTCTGTCTCAGCCCCTAAGGATTTCCTTACAACCAGCCAACCCTCTGTGCTCCGTGTGGGGTCTGACATGATCATGTAACCAAAACTTATTAAACATTGATGTAACATTTATAACATACATCATTTATCGGAACACTTACGTTAAGTAAGAATGCAATCGGATGAATCATAATGATCAATAGTCAAGGGTGGGGTTCATTAAGGCTAGTTTTGTAATAATGATGCCTTTAGATTATCACACTTATAAAATATGTTTTTAGTTGAAATGACTTTATTATGTGAATAGAAAGAGACTCCAAAGTGATCTAAATGTCATAAAATTGGTTGCCAGTGGTTAATTACAGTACAGTTCAGTTGTCAATAAGCAAGGGATAATGTACATCCAACCAAAATAACAAATAAGGAAATATTTAGACAAAATATTGATTTGAGGTGAAATATTTTATTAGCTTGTCAAATGCAACGATTAGGCTTACGCAAAGAAAAAAAAATTTAAATCTTGCCTGCTTATCATCCGTTACGGTGTACAAAACAATCATTCTAACAACAAGATAAACACTTTAACAATATTATGCCTACTATTACAGAAATCCCCTGGTTGCATTTTACAGTAAATACAGTGTGTGTATATGTGTGTATGTGTGTGTATACATATATATATATATATATTCTAATTGATTTAAGTGCAATACTGTATCATCGCAATACAGCACTTGAATCAATTAGAATTGAGCACCTGTATAACTTACAATCTATACAATGACATACACTGTATGAAGGTTTTAGATCATGACTCACTAATTTTCATGACCCACAAATTTTAAACTTTTTTTTTTTATGTGAGTTTTATTTCTCCAGAAAGAGGTTTCTTCAGCTGAAATGGCATGTTGTTAAACAATAGTACAATCCAATGAATGCACTGTACTTCTATCCTTCACAACCTCATTTTCATTCCTGTCAAAACTAAATAATTAATATGGCATTACCCTGGCTAAGGTCTATTGATCAACCAAAAACAAGTGAATTTTTCAGTTCTTGACAGAAGACTTCAGAAAGTTGATTTCCTGGATATGTTGTGTAAGATCCATCTGTGCTGCTAGCACTGATTTCTCCAGCACTGAGATGTGTGAAGGGTCTGGAGTGGGTGGCTTGGGACTCTGTGTTTTTCTGTCTCTAGAATCCTTTTAAGATGATGCATGTCAAGTGGGATTGCATTATTCTTAATAACGTGACATTTCTCACAACTAGATACTGTTAATGTATCAGGAGATGTATTGGAGGTGTTCAAGGTCACAGGTAACAGGTGTGATGTTTGCAAACATCTCCAACATACAGCTAGTGCAACTGCAAGTAACCAGATTCTCAGTTGGTTACTATTTTAATAGACATTTCTTAGCTTGTCAAGCTGAACACAGGAGCATTCGCATTATCACAGTATATACTCATTAAGTGCACGGAGACGATTATGAATGCGATGGCTTTAGATCATAAAAGAAAAACTTTGTGGTCCAATTACGCCACCTGCTGGTGATATATGTAATAAAAGACGTTAGATACATGTAGGCTAATATGTGACCCTACACCACAAAACCAGACATAAGGGTGTATTTTTTGAAATTGAGTTTTAAATATCATCTGAATAAATAAGCTTTCCATTGATGCATGGTCCGTTAGTATAGGACAACGTTTGGCTGTTTTGATATAAGTTTTAAACTATAAATGGTAGGAAATTTACTAAATATCTTAACGGAACATGAGCTTCACTCAGGGGCGTAGCACCAAATTCTGGGCCCTATGCACAAGCAGTGGCCATGGGCCCCCGTAAGCTCGAGGTTCACAACTACCTACGACACCATTTAATACATCAATCAACTGATGCATTTACCCAAAATATTAGCATTTACATTAGTTAACAACATTTATTGTGATCTTCAAATTATATTTAAAGGAAAATAAAATTTCACTCCTCAGGGGCCCTCCCTGGTAATTTAGTCCCACTTTTCACCCAACTACGACGCCCCTGGCTTCACTTATTATCTGAACGATTTCTGTCGTAAAAGAAAATTCTGTCATTTCTACCCATGTATTGTTGGATATTGCTACAAATATACCCACGCTACTTATGGCTTTGTGGTTCAGGGTTACATATGAATTTATATTTGAATCCTAATTGTTACATATATGCAAAATTAAACAAATGTACCTTCACATAAACAACACATAATCACCAATAGAAGATGAGTGATTCTGATGTTTGTACTGCATAATAGTCTGCCCACCGTGGATTTTGTTTTAAAGTGAAGTGCAGAATGAATCTTGCCTGAGGAATCAGGGCAAACATGGTGGCCCATTAAAATTTCTATTCCAGACCATTTTTTGTATTTATATATCTGTACATTATTATCCTCAGGATGGGTTTATTTTCGAAAGTCTGTTTCTACACAATTACTATAGATATTTTGAAGATCAGTTGATGGTGGCTACTGACTAGTATTATATGAAAGTCATTGTTTAACCGGCAACTGTTTGGTTATGAATTTTTTGTTTGCATCTTTTTTTGTGTTCGACAGAAAATAGAGATCTTGAACAAGAATGGTATTGATAAGTATCCTAAATTACGTCAGAATTTGAATCTTTAGGTGGACTGTCCCTTTCAAGATTTCCAATAGTGATTGAGTCGTATTTGTTCGGTATTTCAGCGATATTTACAGTACCAAATCTAAGGTGAGTGTATAATCTAATGTTAACAAACTGGGTTTAGTCAATTATAGCATACTACTGTAAAATACGTTCCTGGTAAATTACCATTTAAACGTATGTGGAACAAAAAAAGGGTATTCGTATTAAAATGAGAGCTGTATTGCCAATGACCGCAAGATGGCAGCAAAATCTCATTGAAAACAAATGAGTCCTCTACTGCTCTCCCTCGTTACTGGACTGACTGACTCATTTCGTTGTGTTGTTATACTGTTTAGAGACTTGACTTTATCCATCAGGAATTGCTTGTATGGATGTTTCATAAGCAAAATAACTCTATTAGTACGAATTTGCTAAAACAGTGGTTAAATAGGTATCTGCCTTAAGCTTGTTCCCACAATTTCTTTGGAATAACACACCTTGATGAATGTTTACAACATAGAAACAGATAACCTACAGATCTTGCTTTCACATCACTACTTTTCAATAGTAAAATGTGTCTGCTGGATGTACCGGTTACATGAGCAGGAAACAATGACAGTGTGGCAAAGAAATGTACAATAAGCTTCCAATTAACACTGGTAGTGGTTGACTAAGAGAAAGATTTGGCAAGGCTTCTGGGAAGGAGATGTTAGTCCAGATAGGGAGGATATTAAGCCACAGCGTGTGGGCTATATCAGATGGATCATTCATCTTGAACAGTTTGTTTATGCAATTTCTTCCACTATTTAAAGGAAGAATTTACTAAATAGGAAGTTACCAATGGAACAAAACTCACCCCTAATGATGACAATAACATTATTTTTATATTGCTCACTGGTCCAAGTTACACAGAATATCACAAGCTTTATTGTATTTGCACTTTTCCTTTCTCCGGTTTGTTAATGATGGACCCAAGTGTGAAAATAACAACAAAGTTGCATGCCAAACAAGTCAGCGTTTGGTGCTGTCCCCGACACCTTTAAACACTCTCAGGGTCAGGATGGAAAAATCATGACGGAGGCAAAGAGCTGCTATGAATGTCAATGGCATGTCTGAACACTGCAGAGTTAAAATAGACAGGAAGCTGTCAGTTGGACATTGAGTAATGCTCACACTGAGCATTATGAATCCTAATAGGGCTGTGATGAAGCTGCTTAAAACAGAGGGAGAATGACTGGCTTGCCTTATGACCCCACATGATACAGTATATGCGATTGTGAAATACTGTTGTTTTTGAAGGAGTAATTGTAAATAATTCATCTTCATACTGAGCTTTCTGGAATCATCATTCATAATAAAACTAAAAAGAGGAAGCTTTTTGTACTGCATTATGTACATATAAATCAATATTATTTTCTTTTTTATGTTTGTTATTACAGAGGGCCAAATTACTCAAAATTAAATAATGGAATAAATGTTTGGACATATAAATAAATAGTTAAATACATAAATAAATGCATAAATATTTATTCACATTTATTTATCCATTCACTCATTTATATATATGTATATATATTAAGAATTTTATTTATTCATTTATTCTGGGTTATAGCTGCCAGCATGTCATGAATAAATGTGGAGGAAATAAATATATAAATAAATATTAATGCTTTTATTTATGTATGTAATGATGTGTTAACAATTTATTTATATATTTGAAAATTATTTAATGATTTAATTTTGAGTTAAATTTTCTCTCCATACATTTTTGATATTCTGTGTGCATTATTTAGTGTTAATCTTAATTGTTATTTAAAATATTTACATATAGCCTACTAATACCAAAAATGTTTCACAGATTTGTTTTTGATTTTTGATTATATATATAAATATGTTTTGATTTCACATTTCGAGCCCAAGGGTTTCAATGATGCATGAGTGGTATATGAGCACACCAGTGGGATAAAAAAGTGAGAGCCTTAAAAAGAGTATGCATAAAACTTTAATTGCGTATAACTAAATAAAGTTGTTAGCATGCTATTAAAATGATTATTTAAATCACATGCAATCCAAGAAATATATTGCACTGCATGCATTATAATGTCCTGAAGTCATATAAATTGCTTGTTCTTAATCTCATTTTAATATGATGTTTTTTATCTTAACAAAAACAGATATGAGAGCAGTGCACAATTCCACGTGGAAAAGGTCTCTAAACCATGACGTGTTTCTCACCAACATGGCCAGAGTGATTACAATTCATGTCCACCTCAGACTGTCTAAGGTCATGCTATTTGACAGATTAAACAGAACCAGCATGGCCCAACATTTTGCATTTCTGCCCCACAGCCACATAGACAGTTTTATTGGACTTTGAGACTATCAGCAGAGATTCTTTAATAGAGTGTGTACGTGGACTGTTAAACATCCAGTGGGTGTGTTCTTCTTCTTCTTTTTTTTAATAATGTTTGCAGTTCACATCTGAGTGGAAGTTTCAAGTGCAAAATGTAGAAACTGAAAGATAATTTTAGCCTATATGTGAGGGACTCAGACAGGTGCATGGACTGGCATAAGAAGAGCAAACTCTGTAGAAACCTGTAGAGAAAAAAATATATAAAATAATTGAATGTTAGGGATAGTAAAGCTGCATCATTTCTATTCAAGAATACATAAAATATGCATTGCAACACAATGTGTATTTATATTTTTTTATGGTTTGTCTTCGTTATTGTTTACATCGCTCAAAAATCTTGCTCAGGTACATCGGTTGCTAGGTGTGACTTATTTGTGAAATAGACCTCTCATGTATTGACTTGCTGACTTGACGTTTTTCTGACAGAACAGGATGCTGCTTGAGTCTTGAATCAAATGTCTTTTATTTGTTTTTTACTTTCATCCTGGGATCCACTGAACCTCTCTTTGTCTGGAGGCTATACTAAACAGCCCTTACTGGAGAAGAAAAAAAGAAAAGAAATGAAAAAAAAAAAGGGCCCAGAGAAAAACTACTTTCACAGATTCCCAAAACACACTTTTCCAAACTCACGTTTTCATTCATCTAACTGAAAATAAATAAATAAATAAATAAAATAAAAATAAATACATTGAAAAAATGTTTTCATTCATCCTATTAATAATTACACTGACATTTTTTTTCATTTATCCAAAGAATTCTATATTTTGGAACTTGAGCCAATGAAATAAATAACTTAACACTAAACAATATTTTCTATGTCTATGAAAACTATTTTTAAAACCTTGCATATGTGCAATCATGTGTATTCTTTTTGTTGTTGAAGAAAGTCCTTTAATTTCAACTCTAATTTTGATCTGAACAAAAAGCATTTATTTAATCAAAACATAAATTCTAATTTAAGAAATAATATTAGAAATTATTTATAATTAACGCAACTCAGATTAAATCAACTGAAATAAAAAGCATTCAATCTCTGAAGATCTCAGCAGAGGATTAAACAACTCCACAAACAGCATCACCAGCTTCGTGCATTACTAACCACTTTGACTTAATTCCTGTCATATGTCTAAAAAAGTTTTGATTGATAACAGTTTTAGCTGAATGTTTAGTTTAAAGTCACCATTATTGTGGTCAGTGTTTTCTTTAGCTGAACTCTTGACTTTGCTCTAACTGTTTGCAAAACTCAGTAGTTATAGAAGAAAAGCCCATGGTCAGTTGGTTTTGGCTGGTCATTTGTTGTCGTGTAATGGCCTGATACACTGATTTCACACAGAGTCAAAATATGTGATTGTAAATTGAATTGCATGATGTTGATGAAAGTATTAATCTGATAATTTGATGCATCTTAAAAACACTTTGCACACATGACATTTTGATTATCTGTTCTGTTTATATAAACATTCATCAAAAATCAGCATATGAATCTCAACAATAGTGACAATAAACAAAAAGCTTCAAGCTTCAGTGCCTTTTGGGAGCACCAATCAAAACTCATCCATGGCTCCCAGAATGCATAGCAACATGTATAAATTATGCACCTTCTCTCACTACATTTTATTCTTATCTTTGCTTTTTGCTATTTGTGTTGTGACTTTATAGTAGCCTGTTTTGTGATATCCACTGATCTGTTTTTCTGATCTTTTTTTTACTAAATGTAAATATTTTTGTTTTGATCAAAAATATAATTTAAATTAATTGACTTTCTTCAACAAGAAAAACATAATTTGTGCCAGGTCATATAAATTAGTTTTCATAGACAGAAAATATTATATATAGTATATATATATAAGTTATTCATTTTTATTATTGGTCATTTTAAATTTAGCTTTTTTCCTTCCATAAATGTCCTTATATTTTTTAGATAAAATAGCCTAAACAGCTGTGTAAAAGCAGCTTCCCTTTGTCAAGAAGAATACAGCTCTGTACATCTTGGCATTTTTTTCAGTCAATTTCAAATAAAATGAAAATAAAACAAATAATGAAAATACATACATGTGTCAACGACGAAAAAGGGTTTAACCATAAAAACAGTAATTGTAATACTGCTTTAAAGTTGTAGTTGTTATTTTCAAAGAAATTAAAAAAGTTTTGTTTAAATTAATTGCAATTTTGTTTTTGTTTTTCTGAGTCAAAAATAAATATTTTTCCCTGATTTTCTAAATATTTACATAATATTTACATAATATTTACATAATTTTCATATTTGCCAGTATAGGTTTTATGCATATGTCAGTAAGATTTTTTACTCATTTAAAACACGATAAAATGTAATATGCGTCCTTATTCTTTTATATATTTCAATACGTACAAGTCAGAATAAGCATGTTATTTGAATTTTTACATAAATATTGTGTTACACTGAATGACAATGTGAATGACAATTATTTCAACCAATTTTTTTATTTTTTTCTTCAAAAACTTATTTGAAACCTTAAAAATAGGCCATTTACTTATATTTAATGTGCTTTTTATGGACATAAAATCACTTCTGTGAATTTCTTTTGATGGAGACAGCTTGACATCTTTAACCCACACACATACATATACATACATACATACATATAACAAATATAGACACATATAACATATAACGTATATAGGCACAATTATATTTATATAAAAAATAAGAAGAAAGCCATGTCTACCTATTACTTGAGGGTCAGTAAATCATGAAGTAATTTTCCTTTTAGTGGAAACTACCCCTTAAAGCTTTCTCTCCAGTCAATAAATCAAATAAATAAATACTTATAGTGCTGTCAAACGATTAATTGCTTTCAAAATAAAATACAGACCAATGCATGCATATATTGAAGAAAAATATTTTATGTATATATATTTATATGTTTATATATAAATTATTTGAATCTGAATATATGTTAATATTTCCAAAATATGTCTTTATATATACATAATAAATATAACCAGTACACACACATATATATATATAAACAACTTTTATTTTGGATGAGATTAATTGTGATTAATCGTTTGACAGCACTAATATGTATATAATTAATGCAAAATATATATTTTTTAAAAAGTATTCTGTTTAAAAGGTTAAACAGTCAGGTGTGTCCATAATTTTGTCTGGAATATTACATTCTGTGTTAATTACAAATAGCCTACATTCGTACAATGTGCACCAGATAAGCAGAACTGACAAGGGTACAGAAGGTGCCTGTGCTTCAGAGCTGTTGCAGTAATGGGAGCAATTCTCACATACTGTACACACACACACACACACAAATCCCACTTGCTTGTGACTTTCCATAACACCTGTGGCTATGTATAGTGCAGCACAGCGGTCAGGATTTCAGTGCCATTATGCACCCGCGTCTTATGTGTTTGACAACACACTCATGTGAGCTGATGAAAGCAAATGTGCGAGTGCTGAGAAAGTTAGAAAGTGTTTATTCATGAACGACCCCTTCCAAGAAAAAAACAGTGGGATAATAGTCACAGCAAGTTCACTGCTCCTCTGACTCCTTGAAATTTTGTTACGATTACAACAGTAGGCTACAAAAGGCCATTGTTTCTTGATGCTGTAACAGAAAGTGAATGCAGAAGGACAGGTCAGGACCAATGTCAGGGATTCTGGTCACACCACCCTGGGCTGAAGACAATATGAAAGAAATATGTTCACTATGTAAAGAGGTACAGGAGAGCAGTAAAACTTCAAGGCTCCATATGTGAAATACCAATAACTAATCCGATTCATGTTGGCATTCGTTCTGTGTGGTTGTGCAAACAGGAGCGAAATGATCTCTGAACAAAATTTGTCATTTTGTCCCAGACAGGTAAATAAGAATCAGTACTGTATCTTTCAATCAATGACAAGCTAAAATGCCTCATAAACTGACAAACAAAGTCAACTAAAACCTTAACTTCAGATTGGTTTACATTATAGATTCTAATTTTGCATTAGTGAACGACAGCAACCACTGAGTTAAATGTCCTTACATGTATTTGATCTGTGGATGGTGTGGGACCATAACATTTTCATAAGATGTCTTGTCAGCATACTTGTTTGCATAGGCTACTGCATTCATGTGTTTAGGAGGAGGCGTGGCTTTGGAGAGTCATTTGCAAGAGGGGTGAGATCTTATGCTTTCGAAGCTTGCTATTGCTAGCCTCTCTCGTATTGCCTAACTTTCCTTTAACATAACGTAGCACACTATGTGGCAACAAGAGTGACTTATTTTGGGTTCTTTTGTTTATTCAGACAGCAGTTCACAGATCCGTGAAGAGCTTCGTGCAACACAACATGATAAAATATGAATCATGACTGTCTCATCAAACATCTCGTGAACTATTACTAAATCTTCTCTTTTCTGTTTCAGTCCAACTCTAGGGATTTTTACCTGTTTACTGCCACCCATGGACACCCACCATGAACATTTTTAACAAAAATTAAACAATTAATAACTATTGAACAGACACTATGATGAAAAAAAAAAAAATAGATTTGGGGGGCCTAGCTTTTTATACAAAAAAATGAATCTATCTCTCTCTATATATTTTCCACAATAACATAGGAAAATATTTTTTTTCAAATACTGTGTTTGAATTTTTTATTTTTTTTTAAATGTATTGATCTTAGTTAATTCTAACAATCAGCACTGATACATTATTAAAATCAAAAGTTATTTCTGTTATATTTAATTTAATAATCCATTTATTTAATGGATGAGAGCTAACATTAATTGACAATGAAAAATATTTGTAGTTTTTATTATTATTTTTACATTGTAGTTAATTTAATCTTTTACAAATACGTTTTACAAAAGTTTTATCTGTTTATATTATTTAATCAACCTGAGCTACAAAAAACTGACAATGTAGCCTATATTTTTTAAAATGTTTAGTATGAATCTAAAACCAGTGTTGGGGGTAAGTAATGTGAGTCATGTAATAATATTACTTTTTTCAAGTAACTAGTAAAGTAACGCATTACTTTTTAATTTTGGAGTAATATAACTGAGTTACTTTTTAAAAAAATAACGCCAGTTACATTGCTTTCTTATTTATTGACTGACAAGTCTCCTGACTCCATGTTGGAAGAAATCAAAAATACAGAGGCATTGTGTGCGGTGTGTGAATACAGTGTAGTTCTAGTCTAAATGTGAATGTGCATTAATTCATCTCACTCTCAAAAAACAGATTTAGTATTCTTCAAAATGAATTAAAAGAAACTCAGAATATGTAATTACGTAAATGTATCTAATCCCATTTTATTAATCAATGTCTTTGCTGCTGACCTTTCCAGTTCAACCATACTCATAAGCAAAAATGACTTCAAAAACTAACTATTGTGCTTCATTGTTTTTTAAAATTGTTAAAGAGTATTGAACTTTCTTCTCCTGTATTCTACTTTACAGATGTGAATTTACTTTTTCTTCAGCCTGAGGTTTAT
>JAUMHE010000072.1:6353771-6364884 GCA_032359235.1 Enteromius mattozi
AGTAACGTAATTAGTTACTTTTTTAGGGAGTAACGCAATATTGTAATGCATTACTTTTAAAAGTAACTTTCCCCAACCCTGTCTTAAACATTAGCCCCCAGTTTCACAAACAAGGCTTAAGCCTAATCTTAGACTAAAATGTAAGTCTGAACTATTTCAACTGAAAGAAACTTGCATTGGCTGATCGTAAAATATATCAGAGCCTTTTTTTTGTCTCAAGATGCACACCAGTAAGTTTTTTTTTTTTCTAAGGCATCTTTATAAAAACTACTCAAATATCCTAAATTGAACTATGGCCTAATCCTGGCTTAGTCTAAACCATGTCTGTAAAACCAGGCCTAGATGTATCAAAAATACACATAGACACAATTTAATATTTATAAACAAAACTCCTTTTTAAGCCGAATAAAGCCTTTAAATCAAACGGTCATCATAAAGTCTGATGTATACAAATAACCCCAAAATTGGACTATAATGTCAGTTTCCGGTTAGAGTCAATCTAAACCTAATTGGAACAATAAGACAGCACTGCATTGCCCTCTGCTCTCAAGATAACCGCTAATGCCTTCCCAAACACATCTGCCTCTGACACTGAACGACTCAACCCAACAGACTGCTATCTTATCTTCTGTTGACACACATTGATTAGTGCGCGAACCTGAATTCTGTAAACACTATGGCGTGTATATTTTTTTCAAATTATTTTGGTGGACGCCCCCCAGTATATGTGTGAGTAAACAGTAAAGTTAGTCTCCACGTGGCATGGTAGCTATATCATGACCCCAATTAATGACAGCTATTTCTCTGAGCATACTGCTGAATGAAAAGCGCACTGCACAGCCTCTGATAAATGTTAAGCATAATTATACATTAAACATGATCCAGCAGGCTAATATGTTTTCCAAAGCACTTCATTCCAAGTTTCAGTAAAAACCAATGTGCATCCGGTCATGCATCAGCGTGTTGACGTCATGTTTGTACCCGGTCCGCCCTAACATGTCTATGTAACATAGGGTGAAAAAATCATACGAGGTTGAAGGAGGGGCTTATGTAATAGAATGAATGACTCTTTGCAAGGGGGTGGAGTATCCAAGCCTTCAATTACTACAACAGCCGCCTAATACAGGGGTCAGTAGAAAAACAGGTTGTTTCCAAAGAAAACGCGAACAGATATAGTGTTCTGGTTTTATATTTCCCCTTTTTTATTTCATATCATTCAGTAACTGGATTCATAGGTAAAGCGTAAACGACTTTAAACGTAAATCTTCAAGAACGAGATGGCTAAAGGAGAAGGCGCAGAGCAGTACTCCAACACCAGCCTCCTTCAAAAACCCAGCCCAGATGGAATCAAACTGGCAGCAAAGGTAAGAAACTGGAAGTAATTCATGCTTTCATTCAGTGATAAGTTTATTAGCAGCGTACGTGTTTCACATTCCCACGATTTCCCCTCAACAGCCACGTATGACCGGCAAGAACTGATCGACGTGTCATTTTGTCAGGTTAAATTGAGCGCGCGCGCCCCGTCTGCACCGCTCGCGACGCGTGGAGATTATATATGATATTAATGAATATTTGACCGATTGCACACGAATCCTCTGGCTGTTCGTTGATTGTAACACCACAGTTGTAATTTTATCAGGCTTCATCGCTCGTTTAGCACGCACGGGAGACCGGTGTCAGGGTTTGAATGGGAGCCGTTGGCAGAATTCACTGCTGTCTGACTGCTCTATTACTAGACACGGGGTTTGAGATATGGGTGTGTGTATATAGCTACAGCTTAAAATGGACTTACATTTCTCGTCGTTCAGATATGACTAAACTGTATGAACGTGTTCAAAATTAAATCATGGAGGTTATCAGTTAAAGGGAAAATGTATGTAATGGAAAGTATAGTGGTCTGCTATCAGTTAATCCTTGTTTAAAATGTATGTATGGCAATTATTCTACCAATCACCCAGAAATTTTAGATTCGTAACACCTGGGTGTGCAACATAAAGCACTAATTAATTGATCCCCTATTGATCCAAGTCTAGATTCCACATGCACACATGCCACATCAGCAGAACAGATAATCCATGCAACCTTAAATGTAGTCATTTGATTTATGAGGTTGATATTATGCGAGATGGCTTTATTGCTGATGTAGATAAGCTAAATGTGTCATAGAGTTTGCATCCCAAAAGTTTCCTGGTAGGTCTAGATGATAAGGAAATGGCTGAAAGACCATCATCAAAACTGGCTGGAGTTAAGTTTCTCCTGAACCATTGTAAAGATGAATAGAAACCTGACGTTTGAGGATACCATCACAATTCCTAGTAATGATTGGTTGTGAAATGTCATGTTCGACAGCAGTATTTCACTGTTTAGTGTCATTACAAAAACCATTGAGTGTGTTTCTCTACTTATGGTTGACAACAATATTTACCCCAAAACTGTGTATTGGCATTACAAGCCAAGTCAGTATGTGGTTCATAATTCATGAAAACCCCACTCACACACCATGCCAACAATTCCTCTATTAAAGCAGCTGCCAGAGAATTGTTTCTGATATAATAGATCTGTTACACTGTATCCATGCCAGTTGTAAACTTCCATATAGTACTGTAATTCAGTGTCTGTGTTACATAGCTTTGGAGTGTTTAGGTTGTCCAAGTGTCCATGAGCAGGTGGCACTGAGGGAACACTATGTGCATTAGAGCCAAAGGTAGTTACTCAATGTCTTCACATTGCAACTCTAATGATTTATTTTTGGAGGATGCTTGTGACAGACACTTGACTAATCTATAAAGTCACCAAACTGACTGAAAATCACACCCACTCTTGATGAATGAGAACAGGAGTTTCAAGCTCATATGTGACCCTCCCCGATCCTGTTCTGTCGTGAGATGATGTACTGATGTTCATCACAGAGGAACGCTGCCTGTCTCATCTGATTGTGTTCAGTTGAATTTCTTGCTTGAGGGCTTTCTGACCCAAATATCAGAAGCTACCCAGCTTTATGGGGAGTGAGGTTACATTTGGATTAGAACCAAACAGCAAGTCAAGCAGAAATGCCTAGTGTTAGCGTAATTAAAACCAACGCTTGTCTAAGAGTGGAAATCCTAGCTAGTCAGCAACTTAAGCCAAATTACAAGCGTGTCTGGCCACAGTGTGCTACAATTAGGTTAGTTTGAATTCATACTGAGACATTGTGAACTCCGTATGACCTATATTGTGTCTATGTTTTAAATTTTTTTTTAAACACCCTAGTGTCTTTTATGCAAGTCTCAAAATATCTTGTTTCTTCGTTTTTCTTTTTGAACAGCGTGAATCAAGGGGCCGTTTGTCGATATGCAGCAAGTTGTGTTATGCCATTGGCGGAGCACCATATCAGATAACAGGATGTGCAATTGGCTTCTTCCTTCAGATCTACCTCCTGGACGTTGCTTTGGTGAGTGAAACTATGTAAATGTTTTTACAAATAACATCTTAATCATATGGACCGATCAATTGATTCGTCATATGATGAGTTGATTAATTTCAACCTTTTACGGACGAGTTTTTTGCAAAGAATGTCTTCATACTAACCATTTTTTCTTACATTATCCTACATTGTCCTGTAAAATCTTTCATGAATCTGAATTCGTGGAAAGTGCCTTATAACAGAAGGTCAGATTGACTTGTAGAATGTAGAATCTGATTGTGATCCTCAGGGGGCAGCGGGTTTCTTTTCTCTCCTGTTCTCATAGTCAGAGGCGACAAGTACAGTCACAAAGGGGGAATTGTACTGGAAAATGAATAGTTTTGCAAAGGTCTTTCATGCCATTAACTTTTGGGGAGCTACTGTAGTCTTGGCAGGCTGATTGGCCAGATTAAAGTGTCTGAATAGGATTGTTCTAATAGCCTTCAGTGTTTATCATGTTACCACTGACTACAGAAGACAGGTTCCCAGTGTGACTTCTTCTAATGTGTTTAATCCCATAATTAACAGTTATTCCTACAATACACAATGCCAGCATGAAGCACTCGATCTGTGCAGTATTTCAGAGTCCTTCAGCAGTGTGTTGTGCTGGAAGTAAAACCGTTTCAACTGAGTAACTCCATTTGCCTGTCATGTGGTTTATGATCTCATGTTTTCCAAGGTCACTAGACAGGTCCCATGTGCTCCTCTTGAGCTCTATAAGAATTTGTTGTCGTTTACATGCGGCCTAGCCCTCCAAACGGATATAAATATTTGTAGATTTATCGTGAGAAGTCATATCTGCAACTGATATGTAGTGGTGCATATCTCGTCTTTATCACCATGTAAATATGTAATATTTAACAGAACTTTTTCCTGTTTAAAAAGTCTTTCTTACTTTTTCATGTTAGTATTTTTAATCTGTTACTTATTGTTTAGGACTTTCTAATGCTTAATAAAATTTATTGGAAATCTCTCAACCAGTGTTGTGTGATGATGACATGCTGGTCTTTCTCTTTTCCTAACAGTTGGATCCATTTTATGCCTCAATCATTTTGTTTGTGGGTCGAGCATGGGATGCCATTACAGACCCTACGGTGGGCTTTTTAGTCAGCCGGAGTCCCTGGACCAGATTTGGACGAATGATGCCCTGGTAGGTCTTTCTTTATCTTTCATTGGATATCTGCAAGGGTTTACTGTCCAGGTCTTGTCAGAATTGTCTTGTTTTATGAGCATGTTGCCTGTAGTTACTGTCTGTCCTTCTTAGGAAAATTATTAGTTTTACAGTTCAACCCTCCTCTTACTCTGTGACATCCACTGTTGCGTTTAAAATACGTCCCAAATGAATCTCTCTCCTCCACCACTTGCTTTGTCTTCTGACCCATTTGTGAAATGTCAGGAGGAGTTGTCTTAAAGCGAAAGAGCCAAGTGCATCTGGCGACGTTTCTAAGTCTGAGGACACTTTTGCATTAAATGAAGTCCTCTGAGGTCTCATGGGGGGTTGAGGGGTGATGGGCGGGGGGCTGGATACACCAGCTTTGCCTTCGGCCAATTTGCATTTTCAGCCATCCAATCTGATTTGATTCTACATCACATGCGTGACTAAACCACTTTTTCAGTGTCCTGCAAGAAATGCTTGCTGTTGAGCAACAAATTGTAAGCAAGTTAAATGGTTCCCTTTCTTAACTTGTATTGCAGAATATGCTTAAGAAACAATTGGTCCAAAACTACAGACTTCCGGCTTAATTTAGGTTATAATTTTGGTTTAGTTAAATATTACCTCTAGCAAAAACAAAATCACTATATTTAGACCATATCCCCTGAATGATTTTGTTGAGAAAATTGCGAATCTTACAGAAAATTGAACACAAAATATCTAGTACTGTATTTAATGTAACCACCTGAGGTTGGCCACCATGATTTTACTGAAGATTCAGCACATCCTTTCACTGATGTACAGCTCTTTCCCACAACGCAAAACTGAAAAATATAAACTTTGCGAGTGACCTTTAACCCTGTGCTCATGCAAGCATTAATCTATAGTGAAAGTGATGTCCGTTTGCAGCATCAAATGACGCAAAGTTTAACATTTCTTAGCTGGTGCTCTCAAACTCAGGCGATCAGGCTAACATCCAAAGCACTGTGCAAGATTTACTTTATCTGTCTTATTTTCTAAATGATGGTCTGTTTGAAGAGTACTGCGGTGGTTGTGCTCCTTCAAGTCTTCAGACGTAGGTGGTCACTCATTGTATGAATAATTGGAAAACCACTCCGAGGAAGTGATGGGAATGGGGGGAAGGGGTGAGGAATGTGCGTCTGCTTTTTAACCCGACTCAGGGCATGTGAAGGAATCTGGTAGGAAGCTGGTGAGAAAGTAATGAGCTCATTTCAGTGACACTGGATCTGAGCAAGATGGTTGTATTCTCTCAGGGTGGTGTGATTACAAGATCCCTAGTGACGCTAGAACTGTGCTGCGATGTCACTCGGGAGCACATAAGACAGGTTTGTTGGTGTAGTTATAGGTATATGTGGGAGCAAGGGGACTTTTTCCTCCCCTAACTATCCCCTTGGAGAATCATGTGGACCGCAAGCCTGTATAATTTTATTTTCTCAATGCTTGATCACATGCATTATTAATAGTCACAAGCATGTGAGTTAAGCTGTCATAATTCTGAAAGGGAATTCATTGCAAAGGTTAGTCACACTTGCAGTGGTATATTAAATGACATGAGCAGGGGAACTGTAAAGAAAATGTCAATATTTGAACATGTGATTGTATCTCATAAACCGCAAATGATTTTCAAGGCTCCATAAACCTTAAAGCGATCAGAGTCAGAATGGCTAAGATCGTCTCTCATCTTCCTTTATCCTTGGGATATTTTCTTTCTGTAAGTGACTCATGTTGTGTGGACTGGGTTATCTGTCTAATTCTTCAAATGGAATTAATAACACAGCGTTTGTGTTATGCTGTCGGTCTAGAAGGAAGACATTCTTTTTTGTGCTGCCTGCCTTGGGGGTTGGGAGGTTTATTCAAAATGCAGCCATTCTTGAGTGGCCCAACCCACAACACACCACCTCCATCGTCCAATCAGAGTGCGAGAAAAGCAGACCAACACAGCTTCAAGTCTAAAGGCAGCATACTGGGGTTACTTTAGTTCAGATGACTTGTAGAGTGAGATTGTTACTATTTTAAACCGTTAGCTAGTTGCAGGGTTTTTGCTACATGTGTGCGCTTGACATATTTGACATTTTCATATTTACAGATTTTAATTAAAATCAATTAGATAACAACTAAATTTATGTTTTGAATTTTTTTCCACGTATTTTGGATATTTTGATTAGGTAAAAATAACAACAAAAACTAACACAGTGCAACATAATAAAAAAAACAACTAAAAAGTTGTGTTTTACAAATAAACTCTGAGGTTTTGAGTCTTGTTGCTTTTAGTTCAGGAGATTTTCCTGTAGTAAAAAGCACTTTTTAATAACCCTCAATCCAGCAAACACAGTCTTACTTGGGTGTGTGTAGACAAATATTAATTTGTTCAGTGCAGGCAAAGTTCAATATATAATCTAAATAACACCAGGGTGAACTTTTTATAATATTCGGTTTGTTTATTGTAATTAATCATTTAACTAGGCCTAAAATTTGTTGTATTTTATTTTTATAGAAAGGTTAAATATTTTGTTTTTTCACAAAATTTATGATAATACTGTACTAAAGCTCAGTGAAATCATCTGCCCTTATTTTAAAAATATTATATTTTCTGTTTAACATTATTCTGAACACATTTGTGCATTAAATTCTTTTAAATAACATCGCAGCACTACCTTTTTAAGTAGAAATGTAGCTCAGAGAGGTTTATGTGAAACCTGCTTTCTGGGGAATGGCTTTGTTTACTTGCAGTATATGGTAGTGCTACACCTTTGAGTACTGCAGTTTATTAATACCTGAAAGCATTATGGAATTGGAATCAAACCAAAATATTTAAAAAAACAAACAGAAGGGGTGGAGAGGGGCGTGGAGTGTACTGACTGAATACAAACATTCACATTCTCCGTAATTCAGTGGAATTCTGTGGTGTCTGATTCTGTTAGGGTCTGCTTTAAATAGAAAATCACAGAGTAAGGCTCCAGTTTTTCCACAAACCTCTTTTGTTTTGTTTTTTTCTTTGGAAATAATGCTGAGTTTTACTACTCAGGAAGTCACTCTACAAGGAAAAACCAAGAGTTGTATGACGTGTAACACACCTAAAATGGTACTTCCTTGCACAGATTAAGAGCAGACAATGTATTTCCACTTTAGGATACTGTTGACCATGGGTTACTGAACAAAGACAGGAAGTTATCCAATCAATTTCGTCATCTCTCATAGACACGGGGGAACAGAAATAAGACAATTCTTGACAAGTTTCAATGACAGCTAGTAAACGCCATACCTGATCCCAAACCTGTTTATCATCATGGGGAAGCAAAACACCAACCTAGCTATACTTGATTATTTTGTTTTACCTTTTGTACATGTTTTCTAATCTTATATACCTTTTCCTTGCAGGATAGTGCTGTCTACCCCATTTGCTGTGCTATGCTATTTCCTCATTTGGTACGTGCCATCGTTTGACCAACAAGGAAAGGTTGTTTGGTACCTGATCTTCTACTGCTCCTTCCAAACACTACAGACAGTGAGTAACCATCTTTATATGACCATAAGTTGTATCCTGTTCTACATAATTTCCTTCTTAACATTACGGCATTGTTTTTTTTCCTCAAAGTGCTTCCACGTTCCGTATTCTGCACTTACTATGTTTATCAGCACTGAGCAGAAGGAGAGGGATTCAGCCACAGCCTACCGTAAGTTTTAACACATCTACAGCTAGATACATCCACTGTTTTCAATTGCACAGCTAACCGCTAATCTCTTATCTCAGGAATGACTGTTGAGGTTTTGGGCACGCTCATTGGCACTGCTGTACAAGGTCAGATTGTGGGAATGGCGAACGCTCCTTGTATCAGCAGTGGCGAGGACTTGAACTCTACAGATCTGCAGGTGATTCCCGAGGTCAACATCACTAAGCCTCATGTTTCACTGGAGCATCTGGTACGGATTTGTTCTTTTAAGTTTGACTAAATTAAAATTCTTGCTGTATTGGTATTTAATGCCTGGTATCATGTTGTTTCCACAGAGAAATGCTTACATGATTGCATCTGGTGTCATCTGCTCCATTTATGTTGTCTGTGCCATTGTGGTGTTCTCTGGTGTGAAAGAACAAAAAGGTAAGTGCTACTACTACTACCGCAAAGATACATTATTACAAATTAAATTTGTAATTTAAAAAATTGGGGTTGGTGTAAGATTTTATAAATGTTTTTAAAGAAGTAGTCTATTACGCTCACCAACACTGCATTTATTTTGCCAACAGTAAAGAAAACATTTTAATATTGTGAAATAATTAAATGTAAAATAACTGTATTTGAAAATATTTTAAATTGTAATCTATCCCTGTGATGCAAAGCTAAATTTTTAGCATCATTGCTCCAATCTCCAGTGTCACATGATCCTTCAGAAATCATTATATTATGTTAATTTGGTGTAGAAGGGTTGTGCTGCTTAATATTTTGTGTGAACTGATATGTAACCCTTTTTCAAGTTTCTTTGAATTGAATAGAAAGTTCAAACAAACTGTCTCTATTTGAAATAGAAATCTTTTGTAACATTGCAAATGTCTTTACTGCGACTTTTGATCAATTTAATGCATCCTGTCAGAATAAAAGTACTAATTTTACTGAACCCAAGTTTTTGTAAATGGTAGTGCAGCTTCTTTCTTAAAGACTTTCATAATTGATGTCACAATTTAAGACTTAATTTTAGGCATTCAAGCTGTTAGCTATGAGGTCTTGTAAATATTACCAGCGTATTAGAAGATTAACCTTTTCTAGATATACACATTTAAAATTTCTACAAGTATAAATGCTGGAAATGTACAAAAATTTAAATGACTCATGCTGCACAACACAGATTTCTGTCCAATCCTCTCTAAAATGTCCCTACTTCTGAAACGAACTTGTAAACAGCAAATCACAGTTTTTGGCTGTGATGTAACTAAAGCCTATTGGCGGTCTTAAAACAGGGAAATGGTCCATTCATCATTGCTTTCTGTTTCAGTGAGAAATGTGTGTAAATAGTAAGTTGCTTGCAGATGTACCCAGGTTTTTCCCCACTGCTCGGGTTTCTTTGAGTCAGTAGTTGGCCCGCAAGCAGAGCTCAGCTGGTCGTAGGGAAATGCCAATGAATAAGCTTAGCAGGGTGATTAGCTTTCACAGCACAGATAGGGCTGTCTAAACGGGGTGCATGGTTAAGGAGGGTTATTATTGGTGTTCTCTAGAGTAGTTAATTTTAAACTAAAATGCAGAGCCTTAACATGCAGAGGAAAGCAAAATCAAGCACAGTCTTGGCTCATCATCGCACCTCATTTAAGGATTCATCATGCTCAGCACTTAGAAATGAAAGCATACAAGCCATTAAACAACATAATTTGTGGTGGATTCCTTGTCATGCAATGCTGTGACTAATTTTGGCAGCTAATCAAAAAGTATACGGTTGTGTGCATCAGTTACCTTCATTTAGATTTGTCAGTAATCCAACACCTGAAAATTGACAGGGGAAATCCTAGTCTCTTCCCCAATGTTCTATTATTCATTGCATTTAATGTAGCACCATTATTTGCCATTTGTTTCCATTATCTCATCTTGCGCCTCTCTTTTTTTTTTGACAGAGACCTGCAGGGTTAGGACTGAGCCCATGTCGTTCTTCCAGGGCATTCGTATGGTGATGGGTCACGGTCCTTATGCCAAGCTGGTCATGGGCTTCCTCTTTACCTCTCTGGCTTTTAGTGTGAGTTCTTGTGCAAATCATACATTTATTTTATGTTGAGCCATGGTCACCACCAGCCGTTTGGGTTGTTTAAGCTGTGACCGCCCTGGACGAGCACTGTTGCCTTTGGCGGCCACTTTATTTGTTAGGTTTTGCTAATGTGTCTTTACTGTGCAGCTTATTATTTCTGTAAACATTTTTTGCAGTTTCTGGAGGGAAATTTTGCACTGTTCTGTAGCTACACCCTTGGCTTCAGAAACGACTTCCAAAACGTTCTTCTCGTCATTATGGTAAGAAAACTATATCTGTCTTCTGTTTTAAATTGTATGTGTATTGTAATGTGCTTTTTGAAGCCTCAATAGTCTGTATGATCTTTAAAGATAGGTGGGGTGATATTATGGGGTGATTGACAGTGACATTTTGTCAAAAAAGTAACTTGCATTACATAACACATTTGCATAATACAAGTTTAGTTTTTGCTGACCACCTGAATACACTCGTGTTTCCAGTAATATATTACACCTTAACCAATCCACAACTCACTGCTTTAGCCATAAAAATGGAGCTGAATGCATGAATAGAACATTTTCAGGCATTGTCCTAGTTACAGGGCTCTCAAGTTTTGAAGACAGGCAAGAGTGACATCTCACCCCCCCGCCCCGCTAGATGACGTCATACGTTAATTTGCATATTCATTACGTCAGTGCGTCATATTATCTTGCTTCCATCTAGCCACATAATGTATTTTAATGCAGCCAAATTCTCAATATAACTGTTTTCATTGATATATTTAATGGTTTCTG
>JAUMHE010000072.1:6365669-6381958 GCA_032359235.1 Enteromius mattozi
AATGTGTGGCGGGAGTGCGTGACAATAGACCGAAATGAGTGACTGTCACGCTCAATGCGTGACACTTGAGAGCCCTGTAGTTATGACACACCAAAACATTCCAGTATTGTTGTCCGAAAGGTGTGTTCGCGTTCTTCTTGATGGGAACCTGTTTAAACACACACAAATCATTGCAAGAAACCTAATGCCTTGTTTGCACACATTCTTAGTCATGAAAACCATCTTGCAATGCAGTGCTTTTACTATATCACAAACCTCTATCAGCATCAAAAATCATCAAAAAATGTTTCGTATTTGAAAAATCTTTGTCTTCCAAATCACCATCATGTGGTGTGACCAACATATATACAAAAACTAACTTTTATCATCCTGCACACTTATACAGTAGTTGACTTTGTGCCAATTCTGTTTTTATTTTCTCTATTTCAGCTCTCCGCCACACTTGCCATCCCATTTTGGCAATGGTTCCTTACGAAATTTGGCAAGAAGACAGCTGTGTATATTGGTACTACAGTAAGTACTGGCAGCGGCACATAAACCTTTATTTAATTACACGAACTGACCAACAGTGGCTGCTTCTGATCAGTCATTTACTGTAATTGATGATTTGGTTCCTTTTACTGATGGTCTATATTCTCTTTGCAGTCTGTGGTGCCTTTCCTGGTCTCCGTCGTCTTTGTGCCCAGCAATCTTATTGTGACGTACATCGTGTCTTTTGCTGCTGGAGTCAGCGTTGCAGCAGCATTCCTCCTGCCATGGTAAGTAACTGAGAATTGTACAAATGTGTGTGCACTTCCAGATTTAGTGCGCTTTATTAATGGAGTGTGTTTCCCCGTATGCTCAGGTCCATGCTTCCTGACGTCGTGGATGATTTTAAAGTCCAAAATCCTGAATCTCAGGGCCATGAAGCCATCTTCTACTCCTTCTATGTGTTCTTCACCAAGTTTGCATCTGGAGTTTCTTTGGGGGTCTCAACTCTTAGTCTTGAGTAAGTTTCACAGCCTCGCACATGAAATACTGGCTTTTAAATTGGATTACAGTCTGCATGATCCACTAAGCCCGGCTTTTTGTTTTACTGTATGAGAATCAGTCTGGCCTCCTGACGTTTAGATATAATGCGATTAGCATCGGTTTTATGGGCTTTTTGAGTTTGGAGACATGACCATATAGGATCGTTGTTTTAGGGTGAGATGCAGTGATCAGTCATGAGGTTGGATTTATCTGGATGAACATGAATAAGATATTAATCTCTCACTTCTTTTCTTTGAAACAGTTTTGCCGGCTATGTGACAAGGGGTTGCACGCAACCTGCCGAAGTCGATTTAACATTGAAGATCCTGGTGTCTGCTGCTCCGATAATCTTGATCATTATCGGACTGCTAATATTCATCTCATATCCAATCAATGAGGAAAAGAGACAAGGCAACCGCAAACTGCTTAATGAACAACGGTAAAGCAACCTATTGATTTTAAGTCTTGCAGTCACATGTTTTTCTTAAAGACATTAATCCTGCTCAACATTCTCGAAATCTATAAATCAACATGGTACTTTTAAACCTCTAAAGCTGATTAAATAGCATTCTTTAAATTATTTAGCCTAACTTTGTCCTGTATCTTGTTTTTTTGTTTTCTTTCCAGAGAAAATGAGATTGACTCAGAAACAGACTCCACTGAGCTCAATGTGGTTTAATAGCACCAGAACACTAGATAGACCATCGTGCCAATTGCGTCGGACCAACAGAGCCAAAACAAAACGAGTGGATGCTTTGAACCAACCATGCTGCCTTGTGGCTGAAAACTTCAACCAATACCACCCCAACACGACCGCAAATCTTGAAACGTAACTTTTTCCAGCTCAAGTTCAAAGTGCCTTGCCATTTCCAGTTGCAAGTTCTTATGGACCCTAGAAACGTTTCCCTGCATTGCACAAGGCTTGTGTGTGTCGCCAGTATTTGTGCTGCTCGCTGGTATAGGATCTACAAAGCAGTATCCAAAAAAAGCCAGCTTTTGATAAGCACACATCTAAACTGCACTACATTAAGAAGAAACTTGAAACAATAAAAAAAAAAAAAAAGGTTTTTAGGTGCTAAAACCAAAAATGTATTTCAATCGTGATTTGAAAGGTACATTTTGGGAGAAATATCTGAAACTGTACACAACTAAGTAATGTTTGTATGTAATTTAATATTTATAAGAGCTTTTGTGCATCTAACTGGATAAGCAGACTTGAGACCTGAGTGGGGTTTTATTATATCTAACTTCAGTATTGTGCACGGAAGGTTATTGTTTATTTCTTGTATTACTTTCCTTCACATACCCCTTCTATTATGTTCCTTTTCATCTGTTTCCACTCTCTTGGGGCAAACAGAGCTCTTTTAGAGGGATGCTCTGAGGGATAAACTTACAAATTTGCTCCCTCAGTGGCTGCAGATGATATCCTTCAGGTCAGAGGATCTGATTCGATTACATTCTGGATGGGTTCACTACAGTGTGGATAAAGGTGCTGCTAACAACTGAGGCTATAAACTAACAGGACGTCTTCAGACTGTGTGGGGTTAAAATGTGCGATCCTTTGCTTATGTCGTGAGGTGAACAAGATTATTTAAGTATTTATTACTTTTGTTTTAGATCATATGTTAATTTGATTATGTCTGTATCTCCCATCTTCCTTAATTTATCTTGTTTAAGGGCCTCAGTCACATGAAATAAGGGCAATTAGAGCTGACACTGCTGAATTATGTCTAATATGTCATTAATTCCTATGGAAAAGCCAATCAGTGTGTTTACAGGTGACACTGCTGTTTGTTTAGGTGTTAAATTAATCTGATTTCTGGTCTGTTCATTTTTGTGTCAGTGACTGTACAGTAGTTGTCTCAAAAGTGCATTTATTATTGTGTAGTTCTCTACCTGTAACTTCTATGTCAAAGATCTGAATGCCAAGTGTTTCTGTAAGTGCTGTGATATATGTACATAGACCATCTGAAAATAGTCATATTTTTCATTTTCTATTTGGGGGGTGGGGGAAATGGAACGGCTTGTAAATATTTGTGTAAATGTCTTATTTTATACATATGTACATAAGATCTCATCAGTGCTTGTTTGGAGTTAATACTGTTTTTAACACATGTCAATTTTGTATCGATGCATCTGTGACTTCTCCCTCCCTCCGTTTTCATTAACACCAGTGGTGATCTGTTAAGATTTCCATATTCTGATATCAAGTGTTACAGTTATTGTATATAACAGATGTGTGGATGTTTGTACATAGATGTGATATTTTTTGAATGCAATTGTTGTAAGTGTAAATGTGTGTAGTTATTTAAAAGAAACAATGTTACAAAAATGTTTGTTAATAAATACTAATTAATATTCAAGGATCCTTGTTTGCTTTTTCTGTTCTAAACACTCAGCTTCTTGTATAATATCTAAAAACATAAATTTTATATATTTTTTTATTATTTAGTTATGACTTTTTATCCATATGGCCCATTTTATGGCACACTTTTTTTAAACACACAAAGGACAGTAAAATCAAACTCTGGTAAAATCTCTCAGATGCATCAGGGACAGTGTAGGAGCGCCTCCTGGAGGGGGCCTACAACAGCTCAGTGGGTCGCATCTCTATGCACTCGATTACTCTTCCTGCTGTTGAATAATTGGACAATCGATTGTTCAGAGCTGATGCAACACTATCATTAACAAAGCAAAATATGTTAAAAATAGATTAATAATACAGATTTAGTTATATAACTCTAATATATTTCAGTGATGTGTCCAAATGTTTTTGTAAATCCGTGTACATGAACTGATTAAACTAACTTTCATTTTTGAGAGACTTTTATTATGAAATACGTGATGAAATCTTTCAGCAGGAAGAGCCTGTCGCTGGCACACACGTTTCTCTACCACCGGTGAGATTTAATGTCAATTTGTATTAAATATCTGTACCTTTGTCATCTATTATCACTGCTATTTTATAAGAATAGTATTATATTTTATACCCGACTATTTCTTGCTTTATAGTGTTTCTATTACTCCGTGAAAAGGATAAATAAACTGCTCATTCTCAGAGGTTCATTCATAGCAGACGTCATTTTAACTCAGGGCTAAATAACTAATTCTAAAAAAAAAAAAAAAAATACACGTTTTTTTTTGTTTTTTTTTCATATGACATGCCTTCTACCAGAACCGCAAATTGAGTTTATTTTCGTAATCTGTCTTATAAGCCTGTAATTATTTCATTCGCACAGAAGCAGCAGACATCATGGGAGAGCAGCTGAGTCCTGATGAGAAGTTTCAGCTCATCACCAGAAACCTTCAGGTGAGAAACAGCAGGACAAAATGTTAAGAGAACTCAAAACACATATTTAACATTTGAAGTATGACTGAGCGCTGCAAAATGTTATAATTTTTTACATGCGCTGTTAATGAGGTGTCTTTTCTGTCAGTTTCAATAGACTGTTTCTTTTCTCAGGAGGTTCTTGGTGAGGAGAGGTTGAAGGAGATCCTTAAAGAGAGGGAACTGAAGGTCTACTGGGGAACAGCAACCACTGGCAAACCCCATGTGGCCTACTTTGTCCCCATGTCAAAAATTGCTGATTTCCTGAAGGCGGGCTGCGAGGTTTGTCTCTGGTGTTCTGTATTGGTTCTTGCATAGACAGTTTATCGGGGCATGGGTGTGTATAACAATTGATGTTTCTGTTCTGTAGGTGACCATCCTCTTTGCTGATCTCCATGCCTATCTGGACAATATGAAGGCACCCTGGGAGCTGCTGGAGCTCAGAGTGCAGTATTATGAGCAGATCATTAAGGCCATGTTGGAAAGCATTGGAGTTCCGCTTGACAAACTCAAATTTGTCAAAGGCACAAACTTTCAGCTTAGCAGGTAAGTACTGTAGCTATGAATTGCAAACAACTACATTGGAGGATAATTGACCAGGGACATGGGTTTTTAGGAAGTTAGGAAACAGTTTTGTATGGTTTTGTTGTGTTGTTAAACATGTTTTTCTTACCATTAATATAAAGATGATGTTTGTGGTTGTTATTTCTTTAAGAAGGCGGCAAATGCTTTGTGTGGTTGATTTATTATAGAGAGTACACTCTAGATGTTTACCGACTGTCATCCATGGTGACTGAACATGATGCCAAGAAAGCAGGTGCTGAGGTGGTCAAACAGGTTGAGCATCCTCTTCTGAGTGGCCTGCTGTATCCTGGACTGCAGGTATGATTCTACTAACGTTTTCCTCATCTTTGTGTTCTTCTAGAGCAGTGGTTTTCAAACCTGTCCTACAAGCACTCCTGCCCTGCACATGTTTTTCTGTAGTATATTATAATTTGCTGCATGGTCTAGACATTGTGACATTGTTTTTAATTTCTGTCAGGCACTGGATGAGGAGTACTTAAAAGTAGATGCTCAGTTCGGGGGTGTGGATCAAAGGAAGATCTTCACGTTAGCAGAGAAGGTACATTTTTACACATTTCCTATGCCATATGATGTTTTTAAACTGCACCTATGCAATACTGAGCTTCTGAATAGATGATTCTCAAAAGTTTTAGATTCAATTTTTTTTTTTATTATTATTGTGTAAAGATGCTGATCCCAATGAATGTGTATGGATATGTTTGCTGGACAAATTTAGTTTTTTAGAATAGATGTTTTCTTTCTTTTTTTGCAGTATCTGCCCTCTCTTGGGTACACCAAACGTATCCACATGATGAACCCAATGGTGCCTGGACTGACGGGGGGCAAGATGAGCTCTTCTGAGGAAGTACGGTGCCATCTACACTAGTGCTGTGTAATTTATTTGCATGCAATTCTCATGTAAAGCCGGTTTAGTGATTAGCAGTTAATCTCCATCACCTGCTTTCAAATGAATCGGCATTTAATACACAGAGCCGTAGATAGGCAATATCACATTTATTAACTCAAATGAATCACCTGTGATAATGAACGCTATATTGCCTAGCTTGTCCGTGATCTGTGGCTCTGTGTAGTAAATGGCGCTCAATCTGAAAACAGGTGATTTACTGCTAATCACAAAATCGGCTTTACTGAAGAGATGCGTATGCGATTAAATGCACAGCCCTAATATACACTAAGATTTTAAGAATGGTGAACGATAAAGATTTACAATCACATTCCTTGATTCATGTAATCAAAGAATCCTATTGATGCATGATGGGATAATGGCTTATGATGTTGTGTTCTAGGCGTCGGGTTGATAAACTAAGATTCGTCATTCTCAAACTTTCATATCTGCTGTAGGAATCCAAAATTGACCTGCTGGATAAGAACCAAGAGGTGAAGAAGAAGTTAAAGAAAGCCTTCTGTGAGCCTGGAAATGTGGAGAATAATGGAGTTCTGTCCTTTGTCAAACACGTGCTTTTCCCTCTGCACTCAGGTGAGTTCAGGCAAAAAATTATAATTTTGGAAATGTAAACATCTAGTTAAGTGCTTAATTATGTGTTGTGTTTAAAGAGTTTGTGATCAAAAGAGATCCAAAGTGGGGAGGCGACAAAGTCTACACAGACTACGAGGAAGTGGAGAAGGACTTTGCTGCAGAGGTATCTGAATATTAATTTTTACTTCAGTTCACTAGTTCACCACAAAATGAAAATTCTCTCATTAACACTTCACTCTCATGTCGTTCAAAATTTCAAGACCTTCATTCATCTTCATAACACAAATTAAGAAATTTTAATGGGGAATCCAAGAGTGTTCTGACCATGGCCTATTTTAACAATGCTCTTACTACCTTTCTGGCTTTTGAACATGTTAGTTGCATTGCTGTGTATGCAGGTTCAGAAAGCTCTTATTTTATATATTTGAATATTAACAAAGGTAAAGGCATTGGAATGACACGAGGGTGAGTAATTAATGACAGGTGATTTTAATTAATGACAACGAATGATTTTCGGGTGAACTGTTCCTTTAATGTACAGATGAAACATGTTTATATAAATTGAGGATCATATGTTGACTCGTGCACTGCTTATCTGCAGCATATTCATCCTGGTGACCTGAAGGCTTCAGTAGAGGTGTCTCTTAACAAACTGTTGGACCCTATCAGAAAGAAGTTCGAGACCCCAGAATTGAAGAAACTGACAGCATCAGCTTACCCAGAGCCCTCCAAAAACAGTGAGTGAAAATAAACAATATCCAAAAGCATTTTTGGACATAATCACTGACGCTTATGGACCCATTTAACAGTTCTATCTTGAGTTTTAATCACCGATCTATAATAGAGAACTGCATTGCTCATGACATCATGAAAGTTAAGCCGGCGCGCCACCATATTGGTATTCCTCGCTGTTCCCATACATTCCATTGAATTAATAGGAAATTGTACGAATTTGATGAGAAAACACCACCTAACAAGTCAGTGTTTTTAAATCCGAAGTATCCCTTTACATTCTTATAATATAAACACCCTAGGCATGTAAAACGGTTATTTTTGTAAAGAGGTTCATTACAGTAGCGACAGACGGACATGACCTCAACATATAGCTACTTATATATAAATTACAAAGTCCTCACTCTTAAATCTGCAGAAAGATTTATGCTTTCTTTACAAATATACTTTTATTTGCATTGTACAGTTATTCGTAGTTTATAGAATTTTGTTATAGTTCTGTTTTCATCTGTGCAGTAGGCTAACTGCAAATGTATCAACATTGATTTCGTTAACAGCATTAGAACAAGCAATGACTTAAATGGTGGTTAAATGATTAATTTAGCATACATAATTTTGCATGTAGACGATAACGTTAATGCTTGTAAATATATTTGCGCCATCTTAGAGAGTCTGAAATAGACTTTGCTCAGTCGGGATATTAAAATATTATATACATAATTTAAATTAGAGGAATAACTGACTACATACAGTACAAACATGAAGCTTTATTTCAAGATGATGCATGGTAAGCTTTTCCTTTAAGTACGACATAGAGGAACAGAGGCTATTGTATTAGTAATTGTATATTCAAATACATTTCTGATACTAATATGTTCATGTTAAATAATTACGTATATAAAGAAATAAAGCTATATTTTGTGTTTGGATCAGTTGGCGGTGCTCAGCAGACACACCCAACCAAAACAATTTAAATATATCACTTATCCTGCTCAAAAAGACTATAAACATTGCAGATAACATCTGAAGTAAAAATGAATTTACATACACATATAAATTACTCCTGTGTGACTGATTCGCTTCAAATCGGGTGATTTTTTTAGGTCAGCAGATCGCCTGTGACTCAATGGTGCTCTCTGCTGGTAGGGAATAGTAAGATGGAGGATCAAACACCTCCAGTGGCTTCACTGCCTGTCGGCAGCTTAGAATGCACTGAATGATCCACTCATATGTATAAATCAGTGGTTTTAGTACAAGGAAGAATTTGCACATCCATTTACACAAACATTGAAATTGTCATTGCTTTACAGAAGGAGGAGCAAAGGGCAACCCTAAACAAACTGTAGATGAAGAGGAGGTCATCCCATCTAGATTGGACATCAGAGTTGGCAAAGTCATCAGTGTAGAAAAGGTAAGGGTAACTTTATGATTTTTAAAAAAAAATTTCCTAGTAAAAGGATGTTTAAATAACCTTGTTTCTTGACCTGTTAGCATCCAGATGCAGACTCACTGTATTTAGAGAAGATTGATGTGGGTGAGGAACAACCACGGACTGTAGTAAGTGGACTGGTGGCCTACCTCTCACAGGAGCAGCTTCAGGATCGTCTTGTTGTGTTGTTATGCAACCTAAAGCCCCAGAAGATGAGGGGAATTGAATCTCAAGCCATGCTGCTCTGCGCTTCAATGTTAGTAGGACTGGTACACCCTAATTCAACCATCTCATTCAGTCAACTATGTTCTTATAGTAAAAATCTTTTGATCTTTGATCTTGTGATGGTCTTTAGTGAGGGAGAGCCCAGGAAAGTAGAGCCTTTGGATCCACCAGAAGGATCAGCACCAGGAGACCGTGTTTATGTAGAAGGATATGAATCAGGCAAACCAGATGATGAATTGAAACCAAAGAAAAAGGTGTTTGAAAAGTTGCAGGTATGTGAGTTTTATATCGGTGTACTTAAAAGATTTATATAAAATTATCACTGTCTTATTTTTGGTTGTATGTTTATTTGTCTGATCTCTTCAGGTGGATCTGAAGATCTCAGGCGAGTGTGTTGCACAATGGAAAGAGCAAAATCTGATGACCAAACTAGGACAGATCACCTGTAAAACACTGAAGGGTGGAAATATTAGCTAGTTGTCTTCATTGCTCTAAAAATTCAAGATGCATTTTCCATGACAGCCCAGTATCCCCATGACAAGTACACAGTGTCAGGTATTGCTCATCATTGCCATCCAAAAATATTAACTGACTCTAATGGAGAATCAAATGGCTTATAATGGAATTATTTAATTTCAGTTGTCCCATTTAGCCGTATCAACCTGTGAATAATCTAATAGCACATGATTACTGCAGCAAAAAACATATGGGTATCATCTGTGCTTTACATTGCATGTATTGCCGTCCAGGAGGTTTAACATAAAGTACTGCAGTAAATAATGTCATGCTTATTTGTTTGAATGACAAATGAAGACTCTTGCTGGAGTTTATCTGTTATCCTTAAACTCAGGTCCTCCTGTTATGCCATGTTTGGAACTAGATCATTGCTTACAATGATCAGTCTCGAGTCTGACAATGTTTAAACTATTTAACAGTTCAGACGGGCGGTCTATATACTCAATAAACTGTTGTGGATACATATTTTAGCATAGCTTACTTCACAGAGAAACATGGAATTTCATGTAATAAAACATTCAGAACACATCTGTTCATTAAAATAAACAATGATTCATAACCATTTCTTATTTGTCTCGATGGAATGATGATGGAGATGCTTTTGAAAGTACCTTTACAGTTTTAGCTTTACAAAGGGATATTTAAATATATGAACCTGACAATAAATGTTTAGGAGCCTATTTTTGAAATAGTAATTAAATTGAATGATTGATTAAAGATTATGGAAATTGCAATTAACTTATGTGTGTAGTAGTAGATTATGAAAGATTTACTAGATAACATCCTTCAAAAACAAAACATATAGTGGTATATTTAAGATGCAAAATTTAAGAACAAATGTATGGCAGTCAAAAACACTGAAGTGAAAAACAGTCAAGACAAGGTAAATCTATAAATATCTTTAATGCATATTTATTTTTTAAAACAGTGTAGTAATTCTCTTCACTCCTCCCTTAAAGTAAATAGCTACTAAAGTATTTGTTTATGTATATTTTTACATCAATTTTAGAGGGACCATCAATGAATACTCTTAACTGTTTGCTGGTTTAAAAAGAAATGCAGCATTTAGCTTACAAAGTGCTTTAATCTAATGAAAAGTAAATACGTACATGTGTATATGTTCAGCTATAGTCAGCATACTGCAAAATTCATAAAGGTAACAGATGGTTTTGTACATGTATAATTACACATTTGCTGAAAGCAAATTCTGAAAGTTGATTGCAATAGCACTAAAACTGTTAGTAGAATTTCATTAAAAGCTAGTAATCAATCTGTGTGCTTGGACATACTGACATATGTCAAAAAAAAAACAGGTTTTGACTTTTTTGCGCCAAGCAGTGATTACTACCACTAGTGACCACTAGATGTCAGTTCATTCTTGCAGTCATTCGCTTTTTTTAAGTCCACAATAAACTAAAAGTGACTTTTCCCAGCGCAGACAAACTCATTTAGAAAAATACTTGAAAGCTGTAATAAAGCTATTGTATAAAACAGATTGGGGAAAAGCTTTTTGCATACACTTGAAGGCCATTTCTCCAGGCTAAGGCTTTTAAGACAGCTATGGTATCCATGGATCCTCGAACAAGATCTATCTTGGGCTTTCATCACTTGCTTTGTCCTCTTGTTTTTCCCATACTGTGACTAAACAGTCCAATCAAAACTCAACTTGTGTGTCCTGACTCTTCAACATGCAGTCTCTGTACTTCCTGAAAAAGAAATATAATTACAATAATCATCGGCATGGTTCTGTCTGTCTTTCATACACAAACTAAAATAACTAGCGTATGCTTCCTTACTTGCTTGATTCTGGTTTCCTAATGATTGTGCTCGCTGACCAGCAGGATGCACTTGATCACTTTGCCCATTTACTTCAACCCTCGTTATCTGTTTATTCGTCAGAATCTCTGTCTTATCCGGTGTTGCATTCTCTGTCTTGTTAGGAGGATTTGTTCCATGCACTGGTTTCTTAGCAACAGGTGGCGGCACCTTCATTGGCTTTTTTGTTCCATTTGTAACCATTGTCTTGGCTTGGTCAGAAACCTGCATTATCTCAGCTGCAAGACTTTGTTTGAGGCTTGCTTGTACCTCAGGAGAAGTAGGTGTTTCAATGACAACTTTCTTTGTGCTTTTTGAGAAGATAAAGCTGGCTGTAGATGCAGGGGACTTGTGTAAGTCACAGCTGTCTGGTGTTTTAGGGGATGGCACAGGTGAACTAGCACTACTATTGGAGGAGAAGCGTAGATTGGGCACTGCAGGTACTCCGCTGGGGGACATTGCAGCAGTCTTCATACGTATGGCCTCTTGAAGACGCATAGATGGGACTGTGGCTGGAGCAGGAGATGACTTAGCAGGTGAGTTGGACCTCAAGCTCAAGGATTTGCGAATAGGCTTTTGTGGCGTCACTTGACTAATAATACTATGATTCTCATTTGTTGTGGCCTCCGTGCTTGGTTTGGTATCATTGTTAACTTGATCTTCACCTACATTTACAGATCTTAGCCGAACCATCTGAAGCAAGGAAGGAGTGACAAGGGGAATATTGGCATCCTCCTTTGGAATAGGTGTGCTTTTGTGACGACAAAGCAGGTCTTTGCTCCGGGTGTCTTTGTTTACGAGGCTCAGGTGCCTTCGGAAGTTGACAGTGGATTGGTCTTCCACTGGAAGTGGAGGTGCAAGCGGCACGTTAGAGGAATCTTCTTGGGTATCAAGGGATGTTTGCTCTGATGAATCTTGTGCTAACAAAGTTGGCATTTCCTCCCCTTGTACAAGTGAATCTGGTAAAAGAGGAGACATTTTAGTAGGAGCTACAGTTTCCATGCCACCTTCATCCACAGAGAAGTGTGAGGCATTGTTATAAGGCTTATCTTCTTGCCTGTCCTCCATATCATTTTGTACAGTTCTTGTTGGCAGAATGGTCTGTATTTTGGAGTCTTGGTCTGGACTACTAGCCACATCTAAGGCATTAGATGACCTCAATTCTATATTGTCATGCTGTTCACAGGACTCTTCGTGGCAGTTGACAGATACCTCTGAAAGGGGTTCATGGATGAACGAGGGAGGTGGTGGTGGGAAGTCAAGTTCATCTTGTTCCTCAAATATCAGGTCAGTTGATTCTTCCATTGGTGGTGGTGGTGGAGGCCAAGAAGACTCCAGAAGAGTCACCTGTTCCTCTGTTTCTTGCTTCTGATCCTCCTCATCAGATGGTGGCATAGACCCTGAAGAGGCTGATGTCTTTTTAGTAGGTGGTGGTGGAGGGTGGTGTTCTGGAGGTGGAGAAGGAGGAGGAGAAATACCATTGACCTCAGGCACTTCTATGCCGAGAGTTTGCAATTGTTTATGATTGAGAATGTCCTTAATGCAGTTTCCTTTGTTCTCCTCACTGGTTTCATCATTCCTTAAGGTGCATGTTGTGATCACAATTTCAGGACTTTTGACTTCACAGTTTGTTTGTGACAGCATACTTTGATCAACTTTGATAGTTGGTACTTTAGTTGTAGGGAGTATTTGGCTTCTCTTTTCCTTTTGATCATCTACAGCTCTTTGATCTTGTGCATGAATGTTCTGATTGACCCCTGTATGGATTTTTGTACTTTCTATTTCATTTTGTGCATTTTGTAATGTTGAGGTTTCATTATGCCTTAATTCTGCCATCATTTGTTCATGCAATTGTGATGACACAGACTCATTTTGTTCTTTTACAGCTTCTTTGTTCTCCAGTTGGGTACCTGACTTCATGTCTTCTGTTGTCTGTATCTTTGGGACTCTTTGTTCATTGATTTGTATGGAATTTGTGTTTTGAGTTTTACCTATGAATGACTCTTTTTGCTGTTTTTGAAGCTGATGTAATCTATGGGGGTTTGGACCTGGACCACATAATAGTTCAAGTGTGCGTTTATTGTGAATCCAGGTTTCGGGGGGTGGGGGAGATGGGGCTTTTACCTTGGGTGGAGGGGGGATGTTGAACAGTTCCCTGAGGGGAATAGTTGGGTGTGTCAGTGTTGCCTTGTTTTTCACTGTTGTAACAGGTGGGGAGCACTTGAATGGCTCTGATGGAGTAGTGTTGGTTTGAATGTCATGATGTGCCGTGTCTGATGTGACTGAAGATAGAGATGTCATTGATGAAGAGACTGAAACCACGGGCGAGGTCCTTACACCTGCTCTCTCAGGCTTTGAAGGCTTAACTCTTCTCTTTCCAGGTGAGGATGGACTGATCTCTTTAGGGGAATGTGTAGGTGTCCCACTTTGGCTTGAGTATCCACTCGAAGGAGACAAAGTCCTATCAAATTTGTTTTCACCAGATTCTTCTCCAGTTTTCTGTTGGGATGAGTTACCTGACCTGACTTGACTTCTTGCATAAGCTTGATCAGGACTAAGTGGGCTGTGTTCTCTTGATGAGTTGAGCACTGAAGAATGGACAGAACTCTTCTCATTATTGGTGGACACATGGTCTTTTGTACCACTAAGATCTCTACCTGTTTGCCCATCATCTGGGGCCATATTTTTGAGACCTTTTATGTCTGCCTGTTCTCTTGATCTCCGCTTAAGTTTTTCATGGTGCAGGGAATAGGTTCTCTGAGGTGGTGCTGGTGGCAATTTTGTCTTCATTACAGAGAGACTACGAGAGAACGAATGGCTGTTTCTGACATTTTCCTCTACTTCACTTATCTCGCTGTGGTCTAGTCTGTGATTTGTACAGTTACTGTTAGAGCTTTTACAACTGCTTGAGCTTGTAACACTTACATCCTTTGGGATTAAATCTGAAACTGCTTTGGTGTTGTCAGCAAGAAATGTTGGTAGACACTTTGCTTTTGAAGAAATTGTGGAGGAGTTGGAGACAATTGTCTCAGATGATTGTGAATGGCTCCTGTTGGGGCTAGTGGTAGTTGGATTTTGATTTGTGCTACCTCCAGATCGTGAAGAAGCTGGACTAGCTGATGCTAAACTACTTTTGCTAACTGTACTTGTACTGCGCCGGCTGTGATCATGATTAATTTCAATGATTTCTATTGCAGCAGGCAGAATTGCATTTGGAATAATCTTAGATAAATAAGTTGCCTGTGGTGAAATAGACATAACGGGACCTTGAGGCTCATGCAGGAAAGAGGAAGTGGTCATCCCTGGCACAGCAAGAGACTTTGGCCTCTGTGTAGAGCATGCTGCTATCCCAAGCTTTCGGTTCAACTCATCTTGGTAGACAGAATGGATGTGGTTTATCAGAAACTCCTCATCTCTTGATGTCTGAAGAACCTCAATGTTCTGCAGATGTACACGAGCCCCTTCATGATTTACTGAAGGAAGCTCTCCATCAATTGTTGGGATGACAACTCTGCCACAGGAATAATCTTCACTGTCATGTTCTCCATTTGGATGCTGACGCAGTATAGTTCCTCTTGCCATATCTTTAAAAGAAATAAAACAGTGTAATGTCATTTTTTTCTGTTTTAGGCAGAACAGTTTGTGTAATCTCATATATTTGTCATTGCCATTTTAGTTGCTGTTGTAAGGTATGTCAAATTGTTTTCTTAATATTTGAAATTAACATAATTTTACATGCCCAGTTCTCTTTGGACTTGTTGTGGTATGCCCAATATAGTTGTTCTTCGACTTCTCCTCTTGGTCTTGTCCAGTCGTTTAACTGGGTTCAAGGGCTTAAATGTGGAACCTAAAGGGAGTGGTACAACATACAGAGATTGAATAAATAGAAAATGTATCATGCTTTTTCTTCAGTTTCTTTAGGTTTTGTTTTGTTATTCCAAATCAAATCTCAGGATATACTTGGAGTGATGGCTTTACTATATTAATGGCATACTTCACCCAAAAATGTAAATTATGTCTTCTAACTAATTTCTTCTAACTAATTTCGGGAGGAGCACGAACGATTAATCAGACATAGCCGGCACCGTATTCCAATTATTATCTTATTATCTCGTTAGCCAATCCGGTCCTAACCTATCCACTACAAATAAGCCCGTTTCCTTCCCTTCCGTATCTCGTTCAAGCATCCCTCCTCCTACTCCTCTCCGCCTCGTTCGCTCTATCCTAACTGGGGGCATCGCCGAGCTCCCGACTCGCCCCCAGGACAGCACGCCAAACATGCTATTACTATTATTATCTATTGTGAGGAAGCGCAAACTCGTGAATTAATGATGTCACACGGACTATTTTAACAATGTCCTTGCTGCCTTTCTGGGTCTTGAACATGGTAGATTCTTTGTTGTCTATGCAGGCTCAGAAAGGGTTTCATCAAAAATATTTAAATTTGTGTTCAGAAGATGAACAAAGGTCTTACAGGTTTGGAATGACAGTAATTATTGACAGAATTTTTTTTGTTTTGTTTGGTGAACTGACAAACAAGATTTTTATTTTATTTTTTTTTTAAATATTAACACATTTTCTCAGAACCCATGACAGATCATAACTTTTTTTGACCAAATTTGTGACTTTGAATTTGCATTGCCCCACTACGATGCAGATTATAAGGATGGCAAATGAGTGCACTGTTAAACCTGAAAATGCTTTAGAGGGAAAAAACAAAAGAGATAGTATGTGCCACTAAGCATAGTTTATTTCTAGACCTTCTTAGTAAGTCAGCATTGTATACCTTGACGTGTAAGCACTGGACGTGAGGAGACTGCTGAGACAGTTGACACTGAAATGACGGAGTGTCCAGCAGTGCTATCAGTCTCAAGTGATTCATCTCTTTCTTTTGAGCTTGCATCTTCCTCTGGCTGTGAAGAAATGAAGGTCATAATTAAACTGTAAGCGGTCCATTCAAATTTCAGTTTATACATATACAGTGGGTACGGAAAGTATTCAGACCCCCTTTAATTTGTCACTTTTTATTATATTGCAGCCATTTGCTAAAATGCTAAAATTTGCACCCCATATTGACAGAAAAACAGAGAAATTGTTGACATTTTTGCAGATTTATTAAAAAAGAAAAACTGAAAAATCACATGGTCCTAAGTATTCAGACCCTTTGCTCA
>JAUMHE010000072.1:6388482-6406010 GCA_032359235.1 Enteromius mattozi
AAACATTTGAATATGTCACTGCCAATAAATAGCAAAATAGCAAATCAAGTGGCTTTTGTTTTAAAGAAATGTAGCACAAGAATGCTCTGGGGTCTTAGGGTGTTTTGGGGGCCTAAAAAGATTGTGAGGCCATGATTTTTGAAAAAATGGCCACCCAAGACTATGCACACTGATGAATGGGTTTTTGAGTGTGTAGTGACAGACACAGTGGGAGTGGCGTCAGTTCTATTGAACAAAATAATAATAAAATAAAGTGTGCAGGGGAAAAGTGTCCAAAATAAAGAAGGGAACTGGTGTCCTTGTCGTGCTGCAGGGGTAGTAAAGGTCAGGCAGTGTTCGAGGGGGAAGTGTTCAGGTAAGGGGCGGAGTCTGGCGGCCGCACGCACTCCCCTCTCAGGAGATCCACGAGGACACCAGCATGCATGCACACGGAAGAGCCTTTAACGGCGGCCGTGATGAGGCTTCATTCATCTCAGGTGTGCCTCATCAAGCGTAAAACTATTTAGTGTATATTGCTCTCATTCCAAACAACATCAGTCTAATTTTCATAATGCAGATGTCTACAAAAGAAAATGGAGCCTCTTCTCTAGACTATGGTTATACTGTATGTTGAATGTTAAAACTAAGAGTTACAGTGAAATATATAGTGATTTGTATGTTGCATTCCATTTGCTTTGTACTCTGCTATCATCATAACAGAGATCACAAGGTCACGTAGTGCTAACGAGCAGCTGCATGCCACTAATATAGGAAAAACAGCAGCTTTTCTGTTATGGTGGTCCAGACGTTTTAACAATTGTAGGCTTCTAAGGGCATTTCTAATAAGGGAGATCAGGGCAACTTAACACTTAACTTTCTTAGTTTGTTAATCCACAAGGGGTTCAGAGTATCATTTTTTTATTCACAGTAATTTTACACATGTCTAGAACAAAATGATGCTTTGTTTCATATGCAAAGTAAATGTTTTTCTTTATTTACCCTCAAAAAATGGAAGTGAAATGTGACAACATGCCCCATAGGTGGAGTACACTGTAACATGACCACATGACAGCTTAAAATGTTATCTGTTTATAACTTTTGTAAAGCTCAAAACCCATCTGTACATTTCACTGTAGTTTCCAGCTGAATTAAACACTTGTGGCAGTAAAACACCAACAGATATTGTTCCTTTTCACACAAATCTTAAATACATTAATTCGATTATTAATAAAGCAATATTTTCAAATGGTTACTGGCACGTTAGAACCTCAAAACACTTTTACCAAAATGCACAATTTGTAAACTAACATATTTTAATGATTGCATCACCACATATATGGCTTTTCTGAGTAAACTTGCTTGGGAGACCACCTGGTACTTGCAATATAGAGTGCTCGGGTACATATGGGTCATCACAAACTTGATTAAAAATGCTCAAAGAGCTTTTGTTAGCACTATTAGTTAGGTATAGGGTCAGGATTAGTGATGGTGGTACTGTAGAGCTTTAACCTTTTACCAAGAAGCAATGTGACCATTTTGAAGAAATATCCCCACAGGCTGGATTCATTAATAAACAAGAAGATGGATTCATTTACTTGACTTATTAATAGAATCTTGTAACTATTGTTTTGAAACAGATACTTTATCTCTCTGAGTATAGTGGTATAAGACCCTGTAGTGTTTAACATTAGGCCATGCAAATAAAAGCATCTATTGTTTCTCTTTAAGCAACACCAGTGTTTATGTGAGTGTGCATTGTGCTCATGCTCTTGTTATTTATATCCTTTTGATCTTAATCTAGCCACTGCTCTGTCCTTTTACGAGGTTGTTCTAAAATGTAAATTAAATGCCCGATTAAAATACAATTTGAATCTATCTATATGCTAGTGCCATATATTTACTTGCTTTGTAATCGACCCATAAACATGGCCCACTTATGTCCTCATTCTTATCCATCTCCCTTTTTTTTTTAACTTAGCATGGTTTTAATGTGTTTGCTTATTAAAATTAAGCTTATTAAGGTTTTTCCAGAGTTGGGAGACTATTTGTTTTTAGTGTTTGTTAGCAGAGTATGAGCCTGAGCAAAGTCTTTCTCTCTCTCTCTTTATCACATCTGATCATTCATTAGTGACAACATCTCCAGGCAACAAGCCATTTCGACCAAAACAATGTCAATTACACTGTCACGACAAATTCAGTGCGGGATCTGCACAGATCATTGTGTTGGTTTCACACAATGTATTTTCATTCATTCAGAACTTCAGAAAACATTCTCATAACATGATTTTTATGAAGTGATTTCAATATCCCTGCTAGGGATTTAATCTAGGATCTAGGAGTTGGGAATGCTGTGGCAATGCAGCCTGTGGTCAAAACTTCAATGCGTTTCTAAGAAAGGCAGAGAAAGAGACATAGAATGTAACCAAAAACATGTAAATATTATAGTGAATATCCTTCCACTGTGGTTAAATCAAACACATGCCGGATACAAGAATTCTGAAAGGGATTTGAGTTCAGTGGTATTTTTATTCTTTAACACCACAGAAGGCTGTTGTGGACAGCGAGGAAAGCCATCCAAGCCTGAACGCTCAAGCTCTGTGAGCTATATATTCGCATAAACTTTCTAACATAGTCTGCATGCCCTCTGATTTTCAGTGCATTTAAATGCTTTGATGCTTTTATTATGGCCTGAAATATATAAGTTGCATTGCTATTTTTGTCAAAAAAAAATTTAATAGCTCATAATTAAACCCAGTCTTGTGAAAGTATATCCTCATTTCATCCATGCACATTATATATTCTGAAAAGCCACATTCTTTACAAACAGAAAAACAGGATGCATGAACTGTGCATGGCACTGTGGGTAAAACATGATTCTTTCCATGATGTAATGATTACATTAATTAAATTGAGTTAAAAGCACGGTAAGCTGGCGAATGAGTATTTCTCCCAAACCGGTCAGGTTTTTGCCCATGGGAGTCTTTTGCAACAACAAAAAATATTCATTGCTAACAGCTCGGTAACGGCTAAAACACAATTATTTTGTTGACTGTCACTAAACCTGTAGGGCTTTTATGATACATTTATTACTTCCTGTCTGAGAAAAATTGTGTTAGATAAGAGAGCTGAACAGGTTCTTACCCCAAGCCTTATAACCATCATTTAACCTTTGACCCCAATGACTATAACAGACCAACTTGTCACATCATGCTGAAAGTAGATTTCAAAATGAAGACATGAGTGGTGTTTATTTTTGCTATGTTTGTTAAGATATATTGTATTTTGTATTTATTGAATATTGTATGTATATTGATCTATTGATTATTACTAAAAGTAATCATTTCAGACATTTTTTAAGATTTTCAGTTGAAAGTTAATTGCTAATAAATGAAAATGTATTATAGTTTTAGTTTAATTTAATGGATTTTTTCTATATCTTAAGTAGGACTAGTAATTTTTAAAATATTTGTAATTAGAAATTTGTAATTCTAAAGTTGCAGTTTATTACATTTAAAATATATTCACTTTATATAGAACAACACACTACAGTTTAAAAGTGTTGAAAAACATTGTCATGAAAGTGTACTCAAGCACTTTCAAGGAAAGTAAAGTTTTGTTTTTTAGTTTGATTACTTAGAAAAGTAATGCACAGCTTCCATTAACACACTACTGTATATGAGATATCAATCATGTGTTAAAGTTTAAAGGGATGGTTCACAAAATGACCCCCCCCCCCCCCCAACAAAAAAATAAATAAATAAATAAATAGTTTGGTTAGCCACATTGCTGTTGTTCTGTAGAAGCAAGTTCAAATTTGATAGATAATCATAATGAAGTTTGCTTTAGTGTCATCATGAACTCGAGCAGACCCACCGCAGGCAGAACAACTCAGTTAGTAGCTTTAGAGACACTGATGGGTGCGTCTTTACTGCTTTCAGTCTATTAAAGGGTCTGTGAGTGCAGGAACCAACATGCTTCAACCAGATGGTCAACAGCAACCCAGTAACCCTGCGTCTTCCTTCTGATATCTGCCATTTCTCACAGTTCCCATCCACTTGATACATGAGGTTATAATTTTGCTTATGGCTGTTCAGTAACACTTGCTTTTTGGTAAATTCTCACTATTAACTAGTTGCACATTAACATGCATATTACTATATTTTTACTTTATAATTTCTTTAATATTTATTATTATATGTATTACTATACTTGCTGTTAATTTGTACTTCTAAAACCACATATTAATGCCTTATTCTGCATGACCATATTTTAGATACCTTAATCCTAAACTTCACCACCTTACTAACTATTAATAAGCAGCAAATTAGATTTACTGAGGTAAAAATCATAGTTTAATGAAGCAAAAATTATAGATTTTTTTTTAGAAATTACAATGCTTGTGCTAGCATCAAACTATTATTATGTTTAATCAAATGAAACATCCAGACAAAAATATTTGACCCCCAAAACACCCTCAGACCCCAGAGGGTTAGAACTGACAGCGATTTGAATAATATTCTTTTTAAACTATCAATACAGTCAGGAATGGGTCAACTATGTGGCTGCTAGTAACTTTTTTATAATTGCACTGATGTGGGGATGATATGCTACATTAGGTCACTGAAAATGTTATCAGCATTCCATCTGTCAATTATCATCTTTTCCTAAAACAAGGCAAACCCTGTTCAATACGACCACACAAAGACACTTTCACATGGTTTTAAGATGTTGAAATGACTACAAACAATAGCAATGGTGGCTTGTATTCAACTGACACGGTCAATCCAGTTTTCCCTCTCAGTTGCTACCAACCTAAATTTGTCACGAGAAGCAGAAGCTGTAAATTTGAGTTGCTCATGTCTTGAGCCGTCTAATTTGATAGACAAGATGACAGGCAAAGATGCCACCTGGATTACTGCTGTGACACAAACACGGCTGACTATAACAACAGAAGAAGAGCTTCATCAGCATTTAAGTGAAATGAAGGTTCTGTGAAGAGCATCACAAACTAAATTACATCAGAAGACCCTTAGTTAATCATTTGGACAAATTGACTTCATTAGTGAAATTAGGCAATAATATAGAGCATCTGGAGTCTGTCATAAATCCTGTGGCTTTACATGAACTCTTGAGTCCTGTACAGAGCTGTCAAATAAATTTTTTATTAAGCAAAATTTGATTTAAGAGCAGTTACAAATCAAAAACAGTGTGTGTGTGTTATTACAAGCTAATAACACAAAGAGCAGATGCTATGCTATGTCTATGCTAATCTGTGCTTGCTGTTGTACAGAAAACTGAAAAATAAATCCACCATGCAACGAGTTTGGGATAGTTCACCCACAAATGAAAGTTCTGTCACCATATTCATTATGTTGTTCTAGAAACCTGTATGATATTCTCTCTATAGCGGGATACAAAATAAAAAAGGTTCTGCAATGTTTGTAATCTGCTTTACTAGCCTTTTGTAATCGGTTACAACACATAGTTTCACTGCATGTAAATTGCCAGCATAATCATTCTTCAAAATATCTTCTTTTGTGTTTCACGAAGGAAAGAAAGTCATACAGATTTAAAACAACATGAGGGTAGCAAAATCTCAAATTTGGGGGGCAATGAACCATTAATCGACTATCAGCTGAATTCAACCCTAACCCTATAGTTACCGTAATTACCATGAGTGAAGGAGGCAGCCATGCAGAATGCAGTAAATGCAGTTCTAACCTTGAATAATGCTGCTTGGACAAGAGAGTTTTATATGCTGCAGAAAACTCACTTGTAGCTTACCTTTGGATAAATGCATCACAAATACTTTACTGCATTCTCATTGTAACACACATGCTCTATTCTGCTATCACTGAAACACTATCCAGTCAATTCAAAATGCTTCCTATGGCCTTGAGAATTCATTGCAGACCTTTGCATCAGATAACCTTCAAGCCATAGAACTGCTAAATAACATTTTGTTGGCAGAAGAATATGTGAATATTTAATACAATTTAATTAATATCTGAATAAAGAGCCATAGCAGAAAAACTGCTCTCAGTTTGTTTATCCGAGTCTATCAGAATGAAGCAGTGGTGTGCAATAGCAGTAGTGAATGCTAATTCTGAAGTCTTTACACTTTACACTAACGTTCACAGGTAAGCAAGAAAACTGCAGACTTCAGAACAGTGACCTACTTCATTAAGAGAACTTGCATCAAAGCACTAGCAAGGCTGATGACATAATGTCTTAGCATCAAGTGAAAAGCAAATTAGTGTTGCTTGACACAGGTAAAGTTGAGTGACAATCTATAGGCTATTACAAGACTCCTACAACAGTACTGTGCATTTTACATTTGGATTTGCTGAGCAATACTAATTAAGTATAGTTCACCCAAAAATTAAATATTATACCAAACTTATAAATAAAGTAGATAGATAAAATATATTTTTGTTCTCCATATAATAAAAGTCAGTGGGGGTCAGTGCTGTTTTGGAGCCCACTGACTTTACTAAATGGGCAAAAACATTTCAAACATTTTTCATCATAGATTTTTGTGTTCTGCAGAAACAAGATAGAAAGATAAAAGGGCAGTAGCATAAATGATGAAAGAATCCTCATTTTTGAGTGAACTACCCCTTTAAAGGCACATCCCGTAAAGAACTCAACATTATGACCATCTCAGAGCATCCTGGGAACATTAACAGGTTATGTCCTTAACACCAGCGAAAACATCAAATTTTAAAATAAAATATGGTCCACCAAATGTTCAGAGAACATCCTCAAAGTTCTGCTAAGGTCCCACAAATAATGTCCCTAAACCTTTAAAGAACTCAACATCATGACCTTCTCAGAACGTCCTGGGAACGTTACTAGGTGACATCCTCACACAGCAGAGACGTTCTGAGAATGTTCTGGGAACATCAAAATCACAAATAAAATATGGTACCTTAAACATTCCGAAAACGTCTTGAAAGTTCTGCTAAGGTCCCCCAAATAACATTCCCTAACCCTTTAAAGAACTCAACATCATGACCTTCTCAGAATGTCCTGGCAACGTTACCATGTGACACCAGTGGGGATGTTCTAAGAACGTTCTGGGAACGTAACATTTCTAGTCGGCATTCCACCTATTTTAACTTTTGAAATCCCAGCTACCATTTGTGTGTTATTTGTTAGTCAAATGTGTACAACGTGGTTTTGGTGCTGTCTCCTTGCCTCTAATATGATAAATCAATTTGTCTGTAATGGAGGAAATGGCTGCACCAGGCCCTATTACATTCAGACACAATGGCTTTATATTGGGCCCTTTCTATTCTGCCTATCACTACCTTCTAGACGTGAAAAAAAAAAAACTCCAGTCCAAACATGTTTCTAAATTACTTGAAACAACTATATGAGTTCGGAAAACAGGTTGATATTGGCAGGAATGCTTGAAACAACATTTGGCGGGTTCTTTTGGTTGCGGCTCAAGATATAATAAAGACAGCTCTTTCCTCCCTGAGGAACCCTGGCCAGTCTGAGAACAAATCCCATCCTAAGGTCACTGGTGTAGGGGGATTAATTGGAGTGTGTTCTAGAATCCTATTAAAATAAACATTAAAACTGTTAGCAAGTTCTATTTTGGGTATGAAAGAATTTCCCTCCGCTGACACAGATTATGGTGCTGTTCTATAACGCTCTTTGGCACTGTGTTTGACTGAAGCACTTTTAACTGAAACTTCAAAGGGGAAAGGATGCGCACGAGCCTACACCAGTCACAGAATTCAAAGGGATTAGTCAAATGCTGTTCGTGGGATAATGAAAAATGGAATATCTTGCCCACCGCAGCCTGTTGCTATGGAATTATTAATTACTACATCCAACCTCTGAGGTGAGTCCTAGAGTGCAACTTCTCAGAGCTTTGTCTTCAACAGGTGAAATGTTTTAAAAGACCCCCACATACAAAGTTAATGTTCAGGTCAACATAAAAATGTTCTAAAGGTGTGAAACAGGATGACTTAACCATTCACACAGACATAAATATGCAAGAAACAGAAAATCACAGGGTCTCGAGACTGAATGCAAAAAATGCATTCTGAACAGCTCCTTGCACTTCCTTCAAGTCTTGTCAGAATTATTTTTTACAAGATGCAATGATGAAATATACAATATAACACACACACACACACACACCACCACCACTTAAAAGTTTGGAGCTTTTCAATGTTTTTTAAAGAAGACTTACAATACATGCTCACCCAATTTAAAAGAACTGCTTTCTATTTGAATATATTTTAAAATGTAATTTATTACCATGATGCAAAGCTGAATTTTCACTATCATTACTCCAGTCTTCAGTGTCACATCATTTTAATATGCTGATTTGATGCTGAATAAACATTCCGAGTTATTGATCTTTTCTTAGGATTATTTGATGAATAGAAAGTTCAAAAGAACAGCATTTGAAACAGCCATTGATTTACATAGCATGAGCAAAAATACTAAATTATGGAAGTCAATGACTACCAGCAAGTGTTTGTTTACCAACATTCTTCAAAATACCTTGTTTTGTGCTCAACAGAACATTTTTAATAATAACATTTTGGGCTGAACTTTCCAATGCATTTAATAGAAGAATGTAGTTCAAGATATTTTAATAAATGGGCGTTTTAGTTATGCTGTAAGCTTTAATACCTTAGCAATTTTCAATATCTTTTAATATTTTGTCTTACCTAGTTCAAATGTAACTTAGAGATAAAAGTCAAGCAATTTACTGCGTAATGCCTGTGAGAATTGTTTTACTTCCTAAGGCAAAGCAATCTTAATGTGAGCTGATACATCTACATGGGAACCATCAACTGTGGATCTTAATAACTCACTCAGAGTGATAATCAATTTTATGCCCCATTACCCACCATGCTTTGATGCCACCCCACAGTTCATTTGGCACTCTAGGATCACTGCTAAATGACATTTAGTGAGAATTTTTCACGCCTACTGTCACAGTGTTTACAGACACTTACCAAACTATACTATAACCATACTGTATATCTATATTACATATTTTTGAGTTTTTATGCACTGTAGGCTTTAATTTAAACTGTTAGTGTCTATTTACTGCTATAAATTCAAGGCAGCATGCTTGTAGTTTTCAGGAATAACTTTGCATCTTATGACTCGTTCTGCATACTATTGCAAGTTATTTCAGGAGTATGACACAAACTCTTTTTGAACTTCTTTTGACTGCTAAAACAAGATTAAAAAGGAGGTTGTATGGAAAATCCCATACTGGGTCCTGATGAGCATTTAGTTTGGACCACACACACAGGGTTTCTGCTGACAACACTGCCAGAGTAAGAGGATTTTCAACAAAACAAAAGCACACCCGCTCTTTCTTCTTCAACTGTAATTCTGTTAGGGACTGAGATGCTTTCTTAACTCTCTAGAGGTTACTGAAGGTCAGTATGTGGTCCGTCTTGTTCAGAATGTTCAGTTTTCTGGTGTGACAGAGACAGTGTGACATTTAATCATGACACAAAGTTTCAAAAACAATGTTTCTCACCCTCTTCAGCATGAATAGTTCATCTAAGTCATATTAAAAGTGATGTCTGTCTATTAATGTTCATTACGATGTGTTGAATGAAAATAAAAACGAAAAGTATTTTAATTAAAAGTTAATTTATATATTGGTCTATTCAAAAATTATGGTTTCAAGTTTTAAATCTTGTCTGTTCAGTTTTTCTAAAAGCATAACACTCCTCAGAAATGGAAAAATAAATGTGTAATAATAATGTATTTAAAGTGTTTATTTTCGCTTTGCGTATTTTCGCTTTTTTATCTTAAGATAAAATTCTACTTTCATCATTTAGCTAACTAAGCTTTTGTTTATGGTGAAACAATATATGGTAACCAAACATTTGCTGTAGCCATTGACTTCCCTAATGATATATTATGATGAAATTATATTCCATTAAATATAAGGAAATATAATACAAACTTTGAATGACTTGTTTGCATGTTTTTGTCTTTGGGGGAAAAATATTTTCAATTAATATCACATCAAACTGAACCAAACCATGGCAGCAATTATATTAATAATTATATAGTCACTAAAAAGTTATAAAAATATCTGAAATATTAAAAACCTCCATTTGTAAGCGAGTAAATAAATAAACATTTTAAGAACTAAAATTAAAAAAAAAACCTTGTGAACGTTTAATAAATATTGTATTCTATTACATTACTGCAAGAACATTTTGTCTTTAACTCTGAGTGAAACTTTGCAGAATGTCCTGTTGTATTTCAATATGATACAATGATGCATGCAAACTAGTTGAACATCCACTATAGATACATATTATTTGTTGAGCAAACTAATGCAATGAGTGTTATCTTCTCTAAAAAAACACGTTCCACTGTAGAGGCACTGACAGGTGTATTACCACAAGAAAGTTATTTGCTATTCAGTTCCAGCTTCCCGCAGCAGTCTGTTGACCCTCCCCCAGTCCCACTTGAACCATGGCCTGGTTGACTGGGATGAGCGATCTGTCAGAGTTATATGTCAAGTGTTAATCATCATTCACGTGACCACGGAGAGAGATCTAACATATTGGATTTCTCACCGTGAGCCCAGATTCCCCAGTGCATGACTTGACTCCTGCAGCTCAGGCACTGATGGGATGAGGAGAACTCATTCTCCATAATCCAACCTCCATCTATCAATCTCTAACATCACTAATGGCTTTGAGACCACTAACACCACTAACGGACCTTGAGAGTCTTCGGTTGAATAGTTTGCTGCACACAAGGTGGAACTCAGTGACAAGGAACACTTATTTTGCTGTAAATATTTAAAGCGCTGGACACACGTACACAGCACCACCGCCACAGGAGCCGACCCCTCTGTTGTGTATTCTGCCCAATCACGCGTGAGGAGAGAGACTGGTATGCTGGAATGCATTCAGATTCAGCTCTTCTGAATAAACGGCTCGATGAATGAGTAAAGCTATGCATAAAGACAATCCAAGGAAGAGTAAGTAACAGGCGCTCGAACCGGCATAGCATTCAAATCTTTGTTACAGAGTCAGTCCTAGTTTTTACAGTTTTATAGTTTTTGTCTTTTGACAAATATTTTATATATTGTCTCAATTCAACTTACTGGTTAACTAACATAGTATGATAGATTGCTACGCAGCACAGGTGCTGGAGAAATAATTTATGCCAATTGTTTGATTTGAGATCTACACTAGAGGCAGTAAAACTCTGACACCTTTTATTTCTTTTCACACAAATTTACATAGTTTCAATGAATGAACTGTAATTCTCACACAATTACTTGAAGAATATCATGTTATGACTTCAAAAGAATATTAATATGCTGGGATATTTAAAAACTGATGCTTTTGAACGTTAGTATGACACATAGCCAGCACAAATGTGCCAGGGTTCACATATTGAACCTGTGAATGAGCGCCACTCAGTGGACATTTCTCTTTGAAACTGTGGCGAAACATGGATTAAGGCACGTAAAAACGGTGTTGCACAAAGAGTGCGCAGAGGTACATATTTTTATGAGCTTGACTTTTACACTATTGCACGCTATAACCAATCACACTTGATTCTGTTCAGATAAGTCATCATTGAAACACCAGAGTTTTGTTGTTCAGTGCATTTTGTTGATATATAATTAAATGGAATTATCAATATAGCATGGTTTTTTAAGTTCACATTTCATACTAACAAGAAACTATGCTTCTAATTACAGGTTGAGAGATGTAGTTCCAACCATCTACGTTTCCAGTGCTGTTTGTGAATGTTCATATGGTTTCAGGAAACAGCGAATCATGAGCTCAATTTGAATGAATTAGGAATGGGCTGAAAAGGAGTTTGTAGCAAGCGGTAGCCTCCCGGTCTTTCTTGTGAAACCAACACGAATGTGACTAAAACTGCAATTGATTAATTGGCCGCTAGAGGCTGGCTTCGAAAGACTCCCAATGCTAAAATGCCCAACTTTACAGCTGAAAAAAATATGTTTACAGCTTGGTTCAAAAAGTGGTTTTGCTCTATACAGCTAACTTTGCCCTTCATGACAATTGTGACAATATAACTCATTCATTTAAATTATATCAAGCCTTAAAGTGCTGCATAATGAAGGGCGTGGCAACTTGAGTGACAGGTGGATTGCCGCTGCTGTCACCAGCTAGGTGGGCTTGGTTTCATCAACCAGCTCCCGCCTATTTGCCTATTTTAAATTATCCTAGAGGGACGCACGGTGACGCGATGCCAAGATGGTGGCGGCCGACTCCGCCCACTTTGAGCTTAATGTCATACAAATGTGTATTTGTATCTATAAATATTTAATTTAATTCACTGATGACAGCAAATAGATGACAAAAACCAGGCCAAATATGCAAATCAAACTGATGATGCTGATTTTATGTAAATGAATCATTAAAACATATTTATCTACAGAAACATTAAATCAATTTCAGTGTGGTATTAACTTTACAAATTGCCATCTAAACTGAATTTAAAATGATGTTAAAGCATCTTGATCAAACCTTGACTAAAATTTAACATCAAAACGATATCAAGGTATAATCATGAACACACTGGTTTGCAGCACAAATATTTAGGTGAATATGTTTTCATTAAAACCTTGTTTATTACCATAATGCACAATATCTTTTTATCTTTCTTGTTGTCTTTATTATCTTTGACATAATCAAAAAATCAAAAAATAATCTATTAATAAACATTTTGTTAACTGACAAACAGTTTATGGCAAACAAAATAGCTACGAAGAATTTTCATAACATGTTGAAAAAGGAGACGTCATAGTATTTGGACATAATGCGCCCTGCATGCACTAATGACATTACTGCTAATAGGCTAATTTCCTCTTTCCATTTTCTCTACAGAGATATTTTGATGTAGGAGTCTTTTGCGTCACATGAAAAGTGAGGTGCCTTACGAAGCAAGTCAGATTGGTGAAATGTTCCACTTCAGAACAGGCATCTTGTTTTTCTCAACCGAGAGACAAAGATGAAAGGGATGTTTTTGACAGGAGATTTGATCTTTTTTCTGACATACCTTTTGATTTAATTTCTGTGCAGTGACTTAGTGCTGACATTCCCCTGTGATTTTAAATGACAGAGAACTTACTGTCTCAAAGCCACTCGAACACTCAAAGCCTTAAGTCACAGAAGTGTGCTGATACTGATGAACATTAAGACCAAACCTTCAGTCAAAGACCTCCTCTGTTGTGTGCTCTGGAAAATGAGAGGTTGCACAAAACAGAAAGTCTGAACGCTTAATAACAGAGCCGTGATTGCAGGGAATATGAAGAAAACAAGCCGTAAATGACAGACTTACAACGGGTTTACAGCATTTTCCATTTCAATAACACTCCCAAACCTTCCCTAGCCACTGAAAAAACTCACTGGAACACAGGAAGAGACACCTGGATCTCTTCCCCTCCCACACTGACAAAAGCACAAAATCTCTCAGGATTCCTATGATAACAGAAATCTAACAGTCTTTTTTTGTCAATTTGTGATGCAGGTACTACTGTAGTTTTTTTTTCTTTCTTTTTGTTCTTCCAGTTTGGTGAACAGTGTTATTTTAACTGATATAAATTATTATTATTATCCCACATTTTTAGCTAAATAGTTTAGGTTTTGTAGATTTTATTTTTATATTTATTTTATTTTATATCTTTTTAATATTTATTCAATTTAATATTTATTAATTTTATGTATTTTTTTTTTTATGTTGTTGTTGTTTTAATAATAACTCTGTTATCACAAAAGTATAAGGGAATATTTTATATAAGTATTTTATATCTCATATATAGTAATCATTCAGTGCCATGGTACATATCGAAGTGCTATGCTATTACCACCTGATACCATAGTACCATAACAGTACTATTTTTGGTCCATATCTCATTAGTAATCGATCAATAAGGGTTTTTCTTTTAATCCCCCAATACTAAATTTGTTATACACATAGTGTATATAAACTGAAATACATTTTTGAGTGTGTCTATATATTTCACATTAAATAAACATACTTATTAAATACAATTTAAACAAATAAAGCACTGTCACAACTTCTTATGAGTCAGATCTAAGCTGTGCAATAACAAACTCTTCATGAACCGCGAAAATGCAGCATTTCCTATCTTTTCCTACCTGTTTTGAATTTATCCACATGTCTGAAATGCCAGATGGACTTTACTCTGCTAGTTCGGTGATTGCTGGTAAGGTTAGTCTGGATTTTCTTCTTGCTGTTGGAGTTCCCCATGGTACTAATCTCAGACCCCACCGGCTCCAGGCTCCCCAAACCTACCGAACTGCCACATATGGACCCTTTGCTTCCCCAATCTCTCTTCCTCCTCCTCCCAGTGCCTGTAAATTCCTGTTCCCGCTCAGAGCTCCAGCTGCCGCAGCAGGGACAGAGATGTCCCGCTCTATGCTGTGCGTGTGAGTGTGTGTGTGTGAGAGACCCTCCCTCCTCGCCTCTGTTGTTCAGACCACACCACTCTCAGCGATGATCAGTCACAGCTCACTCCAGCCACTTAGAATGTGAGGAAGGAGGGATATGTGCCTATTCAGCCACTCATGCTTGTATACTCACACAAACACACACTAAGCACTCACACTATAGTAAAGGATGCAGTTGAACTATAAGGATTCACATATTTGAGGATATCGTCTCTCACTCTTTCCTCTGTCTGTTTTATAGATCTCGCCTTAGGCAGTTCATACCTCTGTTTGCACGGATGCCTGCTTTTATTTCCTTTGCCTTTATCCACTAAATCCCAATGACTCCATCCACAGAATGTTTTTCTAAACCTTAGGTGGGTGAATCTTATGGAAGCTGTTAAGAATGCTCCAAAAATGCAAAAAGAAGCTTATTTTTAGCCTAAAGACAAAATGGGACTACTACATTTTTGCAGTTGATGTTTGTTCATTTATTTATATATTTATGGAGGCATGTTTACGCCATGGAATAAATCAATAAAAAAGGTAATTGCGATATGTTATATCACAAATTGTTGAGATTCACAAAATAGAAAGTTGCTGTAAGATAAAAGCTAAAGCATTGAAAATCCACATTTCCACTATCAGGGCAATAACTAAGAATAATTAATACTGTCCTAATGCACGGTGAGAAAGAGAGTTTGAGTTGATCATAGCTGGAAAATTGCAGAGATTAGTTGAGTCTCGGGGTCATATACTGTATTGTTCAGGAGGGTTTCAAGAACAATTCTCCTAGCTCATTCAAAAACAAATCCAACATATTCAGTTATCAGACATGACTGGAACTTTAAATAACACTGGCTCTATGATATATATATATATAAAAAAATTATAATTTAATATTTAATTTATGTACATATATATCATAAAATACACATACAATTCTCGAAAAATGAAAAATGAAATATATTTTGTGTATATATTTAAAACATTTTGTTTTGATTTTGGAATAAAAACATGACCATACACCCTCCAAAATATTTCCCTGGTTCAATATTAAAAAGTCATGACTTCAAGATCTTATATTCCACATATGTGGATACGCACAGATGATATCTCTTGATACATTACTGCTGTAGGCATGTAATTTAAATCTACACCAGACAAAAAAACAACTTATTATTCAACTGCTGCACTGTGCAAGCCTCAAACCTCATCCCATCTCAACCACGGATATGCCAAGAACCCTGCATATTTTATCCATTATTCTTTCTTCCACCAGCATCTCTTTCTTTGTCCTATTTCTGGTGCAGTCCTCTTGTGTCTCACTCTTCTTGTATTTCCAACTTTCTCTCCCCCCAGCTTACTGTCTTTCATTCTGTCTTTTACTGTTTCTCTCCATCAGGTAACCTAATATTCATTTGACTCTGATCTATACCAAGAAGTGCAGCAGGACACTAAAACTAACTCTAAAGATGAAGAGAGAGAAAAAAACTCATTTAAAATAAAACAAACTGAAATACATCTATAAAATATAAAAAAAATCTTAAACTTCAGTTTAAGTAATTTGCATAAACAGAGTAAATTACTTTACCTATCTACATAAACAGTGGCCCTTTTGTTATGAGAAAAGGTGGTCATCATGAAAGGCTTATTATAGTTAACTAAAACTAAAAATTAACCAAAAAAAGAGAAAACAAATGAAATAAAACAAACTTTAATTGAAACATAAAAAAGAAAAGAAAATTTTAAAAAGTGTAAACTTATTTAGCTGGTTGTCAAGGCAACAATTCTCATTTTCATTTACTTTAACTTGATGTACAAAAATAACCTAAAAAAATAAAACTGAAATAAAAAGTGATAAAAACTATACATAATAAAGTCAAAAACACAACAAAATTACCGAAGCTTTAAAAATAAAATGAAAACAGAAAGTATTAAAAATAATTCAATAATATAATACTACGATACTAAAATAACATTGCTGGGAATTTATGAACATATAGTATGGAGTATAAAAATATGGATACAGTGGTTTTTAGACAGTGTCACCAAATATTGTTTGTTTTCCATTAAGGAGATGACAGTTAACACTTGTTATGCACACTTAATGCATGATTTGTTATTTTAATTTATTTAATTTTATGATGTAGCACTTTACGATTTAAATGCAAAATATTTAGCATTTGTGTAACACAGCTGTAACTCAAACTAAGCCTACTGGCCTTTAGAAGCGTTAATTTATACATTGTGTACTGATCTGAAAGAAAAGGAATGCCCAATGGAGATTTTAGGAGGGGAACACAGTGCCCCAGGAATGTTTTTGACCTTTTCCAGGTACAAGTTGGGCCTCCCCTTCCCTTGTTTCCTCTCCTTCAACCTCCTCTCACTGTAATCAAGAGCCCAGGCTTTATAAATACCGAAAGCTTTGCAAATCATTGTTAATCTAAAACAGACAGAAGACACAGGAGGCCCCGGCATAAGCAGATGCAAACATAATGGAATCCTGGGAATTACGTTATCCTCTTGTAACTTGGCAGGGGAAACACTTTATGAATCATGTAACAGAAAAGGATTGTAACAAAAACGATGACGACCATTTCAGTCAGCTACCTCATGCCTCATGCACTGCATTTCAAACTGATCCTCTCTTGAAACACTCCTCTTTTGAAACATTATCCATATTACATCATTTGTTATTCACAAACACAGTGAAGCAAGACCACTAGTGCAGGTTATCATTCTCCACTAAAACATCCAGTTCTATCAGAAAAGCATGCAAATACCAACCCTTCAACATCACTCATGTTTGGCCATAGACTATATCTCCAGGTTTAATATCAGGTTTGACTGAGACAAGTACATTATACATCAATTTACAGACACTTAGAAGTAGTCTGAATACCACAAGAAGCTTTCAGAGGGCATCGTCACAGACTAATGGATAATAACGCCTTATAAATCAATGCCGCTCTTATTTGGCTCTGCATTAAGCTCTTTGCACAGACTCACACCACCGTTCTTCAATGTGACTCAGCTCATCTGAATTCTGTTGATTCTTCCTCTCCTGAACCTGTGAATGTGTTCTGGGACACGCTA
>JAUMHE010000072.1:6422413-6447870 GCA_032359235.1 Enteromius mattozi
TATATATAATAATAAATAAAACACTTAGCTGTATTTGATTAAAATGTAATATAGTTTAAATTTGTATGAAATACAATTAGCTGAACTGTTATTGACCCACTTGGGACTTCAATACAATTTTACATGTTTTACTCTATTTGCTTTGAAACATTTATGGTAACTAAAACATACTTTAATATAATTTCTATTGGAATTTGTAATGAGACATGCAATGATGAATTTGCAATTTAGTATATTTAAAATATTCACTTTAAATGTAATATTAAATAACGCATTACAGTTAACATTTGAATCAAATACTTTACAGGTGTTTCAGTATGTTAATCATCACATAGAAATACAGTGTACTTCTGTAAAGCATGACAGAATATCATTAAAATGATATCAAAGGTACTTTAAAGAAAACTTAAGTGTATCCTATGTAGTTAAATTAACATTATTTATCTAAAAATAAGTTAAAACAACTTTTAAGATATGAAGTACAACTACAAGTAGACATTTATTAAAATCAAATCAACTTTTTGGGTTGGAAACTGTGAAACCAGATAAAAAACATTATGAGGTAAAGAAAAGGGATGTTATATTACAAAGCATTTCAGAAAAATCTGTCATCTTTCAATAACACAGCATGTGTCTCATCTCTCAGACCTTTCCACACGTTGGCTTTGTCTCCCTCTCATAAAGACCAGAAAATGCTATAAATTGTGGCATTTAAGAAGAGAATATGAGACTAGAAGACTCTGAATGACATGTTATTCTCTGTGTATGTCCAGCTAAAATCCCAAGTGCCTGTTAACTCACAGACTTTGGCAACGCAAAGTCTACTTGCTTTTTCAGTCTAACAGAGGGAGTGTGAGACTTGTGGGGGCAGGAGGAGAAAAATCCAGAATCCGAGACTTTTTACATAGTCTTCTGGTTGGACCTCTACATAAAAGTGGTCCAGCAGGTTTTAAAGAGTCAGTGTCCAAGAGGACCTCTGGGGCCAGCTTTGCAAACTTTCCCAAGACCACTTAGCAGAAAGGTTGGGGATATAATGCTGAAAGTAGTGTCCAATATTGTTCTTACAATCTTAGGTTCCACACAGAGATTTGTGAGCAGATGCCACATGGCAGAGAGCCTCAATCCTCTTGCTGGAGGTCTAGTTACAGCACATCTCTCTCTAACTTTTAGTTTATTTCTAAAGCAGTTGATAGGGTGGGTGTTATTATAGTGGTTGTAGGAGAATTATAAGATGTTTCTAGCTTGTTGCTATAGTGTTGCTAGGTGATTGCTAGAGCATTGATACATTGTCACCGGGACATTCTGTGTGGTTGTTAGAGTGTTTTTAAGAGGTGCAAGGAAATTCATTAGGTGTATGTGGTTGCTAGGGTGGTGCTACCTTGTGGGTGGTTGCTTGGGTGTTGATAAGGTGTTGCTAGGAAGATATGGCTGGTTGCTAGAGTGTTCCCAGGAAGTTCCGGGTGGTTGTTAATGTTTTTCTTTCTTTCTTTTTTTTTTTTGTGCTTATGTTAATGGTGTTAGGATGTTGCTAGCTTGTCTTGGGTATTTACTTGATAGATTTGCACTGATAGGGTCTTGCTAAGAAGATATTGGCAGTTGTTAAGGTGTAGCTATGGTGTTCCCAGGAAGTTTTTGGTGATAAGGAATCAGATTTTGAATGAATAGCTGCATATTCAAGTGGACAACTGCCAAATATAAATATAGTTAGACAGAAAAAAAGTGGGAAAGTGACTTAAATCTCAAAATGTGAATTAAACCTATGGAGGCAGATGACACGAAGGAGATGAGGGGAGATGACAACAATGGCACGTATCATAACTGAAATCAGAGCACATTAGAATAATTTAATCAAAATCATAACTGATTATTGGACTGTGCCAAGTTCTGTGTTATGTTCTACAATATGTCTAAAATAATAATAATATCTAGTTCTGTCTGAAGTTAAAGTGTGACAGGAAGGTTAACGCTTTTAATACTTTTGTTGTTGATTTTTTAAGGTCAGATTATTGTACATTACATTACATTGTTAATGAATGATGCAGTTTTGACTGTCAAGGTCTGTGAGTGATCGAATGTAAAATACCTGCCACTTTTTGCATTTAAATTGGCTCACGATTGCTGACAGTGAAAATAATGGACTTTTTATTTTTTCAGTTAGTTTCTTAATTGCTGTTTTGAGACAGTATAATCATATTTAGTCATTCCCTTTTATATATTGGCCCTGATTTTATCCACTTTCCTCTGAAATGTATCTATTTTTATATTATTTTGTTAAAGATGGTCTTTACATGTCATGGCAATAACATTTTATTACACTACTTTGACGGTTAATATTTTAAGTGTTTTTTGTTGTTGATGGAGTGGCTTTTGCGAGCATTTGGGCTGGAATTTGTTCATCTAATCTGGCAACACTGAATCTGGATGATAATTTTATGACAATTCTTATAATATCGCATTCAAACTGATACGCTAAGAAAACATTCACCCGTGACAACATCACGCAATGCCACTGATTTGCTCAGAGATTCATAATCAACACTGTTTTGTCTTTGCAGTAGAAAAGTTAAACCCAAAAACAAGTGTGAAGAACGAAGTCATAAAGCAAAAAGAAACAATAAGAAAGCAGATAAGTCATTCCAGAAAAGACATGTCCTTGTGATTGTAGCCTAATCCTGCTTAAATAAGTGATGTCCCTGTGATAACCGTTCAAATAAAGCAAGAAAGAAATTCCATGTTCAAGGTTCGGACAGACTGGCACCAGGGAACGTGACTAAAACCAAACTCTATGGTATTTCGAAACCTTTCCATCTATGGTATCAAAATCAGGCATCTTTGATTAGCATAAACTAATCCAAATCTTCACAAACAAACCAGGTAATATGCAACACTGCTTTTGCTTACCTTTAGAGTCAACACTGCCATGAATCTGTTTGGCTGTAGCGCTCTCTCCAGACCGTCCACATGGACCTCCTGACCTGCTATGCCCATTACTGAGACTCCTCTTGCGTTTACTGCCCTTAAACCAGCTGAAAGCCCGGCCTAAGGATGAACCCTGTTTCTTCTTACTGGCCTGCTGCAAGGCCAGTATCTCAGTAACGTCTTTGGGCACCAAATCCCCTGCAGAGCTGCTCCTGGACATCCTGAGACCAATGACCACTGATCTCTGACTGCTCTCCTATTCCACTCAAAACACCTGCCACAACATCAAGACAAAGAAGAAACATTAACATTTACATTCCTGAAAATAAACGTTAGAAATAAAAAAATGTGGCAACATTTTTTATTAAATATAGTTTAAAACAAATGTTTCATAGAAATGTGTTATTTTTATTCATGCTAGTTTCATATGGTTTTAAAAAATGTTATGAACCATTTTCAAGAAAAAGTTTAATTTAACATCTCCAAAAATGTAAGTGGTGCAACCATAAAGTAAAACCACTTTAAAAACATTGGAATTCACACATTGTAACTATTACTTTCAAACCCATTATATATATATATTTCATAAATATCATAAATAATAATTCATAAATATCAGTAAGTTTTTGGGCAGTTGCACCACGATATTTTCCTGAATCTACCTTGTTAAAATATTATGTCACATCATTTGAAATAGTACATGACTTACTGACCTTAACACACGGTCATGAACATTGCAATATAATTTCCTGTTTTAGGCTTTTTTATAAGTTGGTTGCTCCACATGACTGTGACATGGTTGAAAGTTTCCTCAAATATCAACAAGCAGCAAAGCAGTTTTTGTTTAAATATTTTTTCCTAACAAATAATAACTCCTAACTATTATCTACCCATATAATCAGACAGGTCTATAATAATGTCCAATCTCAATTCTAACACAAATATCTGTCAAATATGTTTTGAAGAAATGCCCAGAAGTCAGCAGCCACTTGTGTTTCTGTGTCTATTTCAAGTCTCTATTAGTACCCATAGAAACAGTGAAATCTGAGAAAAGTTACTATTACTCCCTCTCCAAAGATGCTTCACATGTGTTTTGTATCAGGTACTTGCAAGTCCCATTTCAGCATTCACGTGCAAATGTAGCGTCTACACCCTCATTCCCTGAAAACGTTTATTCTCGCTAAGCCTTCTAATCTCAGTCATGGTGCGAGAACTGGAGGTATGAGAGGCAAAACAAAAGTAGAAGAGCGTAAGGGAGAGAAAAACACTCTACCTCATGCAAAAGCAGGCAGTGAAGTTCCTCTCTCCCTCTGAGAAAATATTCAGAAGTAAACTCTATATCCAAGAGCTTCGGTTTGCTGCTACTGACCATGTATTCTTTATTTCTCTCTTAATTTCTCGATCATACCTCAGCACAATAATTCGACAGCAACAAAATCTCTGGATGGAGTAACACACACCCCAATTACACTCTCACAAACCCAAACTCTAACACACCATCACACTTACACAACTACAGCGTGCAACTCAAAACAGTCGTCACATTCCCAAACACACATTTTATGGTAACATAGATACAAATGCGCACAAAAACACCAGAGGGTACCTTGCTTTCCTTTCTTGTGTCCTTTTGTCTGTGTTTCTCAGTGTGTGTCTTGTCTTTGCTGCAGAGCTGTGTTGTACTGTTTATTCAGCTCTTTTTGGGTGAGTGGAGCTCCATGCTGGTCAGTCCTCCCCCTCCTGTCCTGTCTCCTGGTCACCATTCAGCGCAGTGCAGAGAAGAACTGCAGTTCACACGTGTATTCCACCCAACTATTTCACAATGACAAGCTGGCTCCCTCCCTCCCTCCCCAACTCTCTCCTCCTCTTATCGCTCTCTTTCTCTTTCTCTCTCTCACGCTCCCACCACAATGCACACACCGTTTCCCTCCTCTGTACCTTCACTTATCGCTTTTAGACATCGTCTGTCCACTCCTCCTGTTTCTTTACTTCATGCACTCATTGGTTTTTGTTAACTTATACTATCTCATCCCAATCAGAGGTGGTGGAGAGACACCATCCAGGCTGGTTTTGGTTTCGAAGCATTGACATGAAAACAAAAGGCTGATGATTGTATTAGTGATGCACATGCCACATGTTCATTATGAGCTACAGGTGATTTATGGACTCTGAAACCTGAGATGTACGTGTCTTTGGACATGATTGACAGGCTTGTATACTCTACTAGCTAGTGAGGCTAAAAATTAAAAAATAAACCAAAACATGGAAAATATTTCCTTTTTTTGGCTCCTAAGCATGTGAAATGCTTGTAGATCATGTTCGTAATTAATATAAGGAATTATATCATTAACTAAAGCTAAAATTTAAACAGAAAAAATAAATAGAAATAAAGAATGACAAAACCATTATTACAACTTTATCTAAAGTAAAAAATAAATAAATAAAAATGGTAATAAAAAAAGTCACATAACAAAAAGTAATAGTACATCACTGATACTAAACTAACACTGGGTTGCTTTGATAGGACACCTGTGTGAACTTGAAAGGAAATGACATCATAAATCTGTTAAAATGACCATCATCTTGAAACCAGCTGGTTAAAAGTAAGGTCAGCTGTGAGAAACTGTCTGTGACCAATTGTTTGCAGATGCTACTTTATATTTTGCATCTTAATATATTTTTGTAGCTAATATAGTGACAGCCATACATTTTAAAGAGTGGCTCAAGTGTCCAAATACTTTTGGGGCCACTGTCTGCCTTAATGAGGTCTGGTAACCAGTGGAGACGGTTAAAAGAGGGTATGTGCAGGGACTTGTCTCTTTAATGTATTGAGTAGCTCTTTAACCTCTGACGGTGATTCACCCTCTAGGGAATTTTCTCTTGAACTTTGAGAGCTTGGTTGCAGTGAATTCGCTATTTTCGTTTTTTAGCAGCACAGAGAAGCCACAGAAAGCAGGCTAAGAATAGCAGAGCTAATAGTGATGTCATGTCCCGTGGGAATTGGTGGCAAGGGATCTGTTACCCGGCTCATCTGGTTTTGTTTTAAATCCTGATGTGACTGTTGCGACTCTGACGACATCCTCTGAGATGATGTTTTTTGTCTGTTGCTAATGGTTTCATGTTCATTGTACAGGTTACTTTGTACATAGTAAAGGTAGTATGGACTATGGCAGCCTATTTAAGTTATCTTACTGTTTGAGGATATAGTCTGAAACAAAAAAACTGTTTATTCTGTTCAGATTTGCTTTTCCAAATTAAGAGATTGGTTCAAGTTCCATACATGTTTACGTTTAAATGGCTGGTTAGCATCCACTAAAGCATTTCACAGTGAGCTTTCAGAGTCCCTCTGAAACCTTCCACCTCCCCAGCTCCACCTGTATAGATCTGCTATGGGTTATTATCAAGCGGCAACCTCCCGCTCTCTCTTGTGAAGCCAACACGGAAGTGACTAAAACTGCAATTCATCGACTGGCCACTAGAGGCTGGCTGCAAAAGGCAGTCAATCCCATAGACTCTCCATGTTAAAATGCCCATCTTTATAGCAGAAAAAAAAACATGTTTACAGCCTGGTTCAAAAAATGTTTTTTTTTATAACTCATCCGTTTTAATTATATTAAACTTTAAAGTTCAGCAAAATTAAGGGCGTGGATTGCCGCTGCTGTCACCACCGTCAAGGTAGGTGGGTGTGGTTTCTTCCACCAGTTCCCTCCTATTTGTCCATTTTCGATTATCCGAGAGTGATGAATGGTGACGTGATTCCAAGATGGCTATTGTACTAACAAGATGGCAACTTCCATTTAAGGGGACCCACGTGTATGGAGATATAAATATCTCATTCTAAGTTAATAAAAGCATAATGGTTCACAACTCTTAAAACATAGTTACATATATTATATCGCATTGCTATCAATAGATCCTCCTAAATATTACACACTGCATCTTTAAATACTCACAGCACTGCTGGACAAATGACAATAAAGTCGCACCATATCCTTTCCCATGCTAAAAACTTTTCATGATAGAAATGTGCCCTGCCACTTGATCTAATTATGTAGTATGTTACTGTGAAACTGTGGGGCTCTTGATTTGTCCTGTGGGATTTTTCATAAATGTGTCAAAGCGGCCTGTCAATGTTTACTCTAGAGTCTCACAAACAATCTGATTTCTGACTTCCTTTTATCTGAATCCTAAAGAGAGAAAACAAACTATGAGCCTCTGCAAGGAAATAAAGCTTTGTTGTCTGGCACAACCCTTCAGGAACTATGTTTAATGTGTTGTCGATGTATTTTCCACCACTCCATGGCCATTTACAGGAAAATTTAGTGACTGTAAACAGAGATAAGGGAGACGTGTGTGTCAGGATATGTACCCAGGACGACTCAATATGCTCTGTAAACACAAGCCTGCTTATTTTTTAGAGCTTGTTTGACTTTCTTTCTGCTTTGAAAAGCACAGATGGAGAACCTCAGGCCCTGGCCTTCTTCCTCGCACTGGGCTGGACCAGCAATGATCCAGTAAATCAGCACTATCTGGGGATCACATTTTGGATCTGTTTTCTAGGGTCACGGAGTGAAGATACATGCACACAATTTTCTTCAGCCAACCACAGATTGTAGTCATACATGATCATTAACCATTGAAGGCCCACAGAGTTCATGTGTTGCTTCAAACGAGGTTAAAATATGTCATGGATGTTCTGTCAGCAACCTCTGTATTGTATAGAGAGAGAGGGAAGACTTGTGGGGGATTGGGTGGGGTTACTGTGAGTCAGACTTAAACTCAGTCCCTATGAACACATTGAAATGTTTAAATGTTGCTATAGCAACTATGAAGAAAACAGTCATTCTCTGCCTTCACAAAGCCTCAGTGTTTTGTTGTGAAAGTATGAAGCTCAATCTGCGGGTATATTTTGAGTACTACTGTACACAATCATTTACCACTAGAAGAAACTCAACCTTGGCAGATCCTTTGATCATTGGATTGCATTGGGAAAATGGAACATTTCCTCATTTCCAGCTAGATAAATCAAGCCTTTCTCAAGACTACAAAAGAATTGCTTGCGAAAAACATTTATTTGTAGTTTTAACCAAAGTGATTTACAAATGAGGAAAGCACTAGCAATTTATCATAAACATATTGTTAGAAGCTTTGTTGTGTTTAATGGGATAAGTTAGTTTTGTTGTGTTGTTAGTTTCGCGGTGCAGCTAAATTCCAAAGAAGATACTATCAAAGTCAGTTTCAAAACATGAACCAATCTGGGCCAAAATGCAAAACTGTTACGAATTGCGAATAGGACTGTTGAGATAGCATTTTGGTTTAACTGAGAATCAAACACTACCCTTGGGTTCCTGTTCTGGCTGCAGTAAGTTGCTGAACCATCTGTGATGGATATGCTAACAGGTATAGCACAGTTGGTCTATGCAGTTTGCCAGCCAACCAGCATTTGTGGTTGTTATGGATTTTTAAAGGCCTTTTAGTTATTTTCCTCCTTCTGTGTCTTCTCCGGTGGTGAAATTGGTTTGTATTGAAACTGTAATATATTTCACAGCTGTAACAAGTATGCAGAAGTACTAAAACTTAATGGGGAATAAGCCACAGTAAAATACCACTGTGCTATAACATTAAAACATTGCTGATAAATATATGTAAATGGGAATTATGACACACACTGACCGAAAAATAATTTTTAAAGTTATGTGTTTTTTTCTATTAGCAGTGTATGGTGTGTGCACATCAAAAGTGAAGCAAATATTTGTATCTAATATTTGCATTATGTATACAGCATTTGTATGCGTAAACAACGTATGCTGTTCTATGTCAGCAGCACCTTACACGGATACACTGTTTACATTGTTTCCGCTTTGATCTGACCATATGCAATGTATCCGTAAACATATGTTGCATACGTTGTTTAAGTATGTGATGCTCTCTAAAATGGCACTATAGGGTGACACAGAGGAGACGAATTGTTAAATAAAGTTTTTTTTTTTTTTTGTTTTCTTTGCACACAGAGAGTATTCTTGTAGCTTTATGACATTATGGTTAAACCACTGATGTCACATGGATTATTTTAATAATCTCCTTGCTACATTTCTGAGACTTAATCGTGTAAGGATGCTTGCAGTCTATGGAGGGTCAGAAGATGAATGAAGGTCTTACGTTTTGGGTGAACTAGCCCTTTAAATTTAAACCAGCCAACAGTTGGCTGTTTTTAGCTTAAAAAAACACAAAAGTCAAAATAAGTTCTTAAAACCTTAAAACTCCTATTTGGCACCCAGGTTCTATTGTAATTTTTTCTGCAAATCCCTGTAGCGAATAAGCAATAACAACTAAATAGCAAGCTACCGTTACACAGGTGCTTTCAGAAAATCTCCCACTACTCTCGTGGATGGGAGCCGAGGCAACAGTCAGGAAATCCCGCCTGTCCACTGGGTTAAGCCCTCCTCTCCCAGCATTGTATTATGTCTCCCTCTCTTTGTCCTCTGCAGACTGGATTTCCTTCTGTACCACTGAACTTCACAGCCAGTGACACAATCATAAATACACACAATTGACCAAACCAATCACATAAGGACACAAAACACAAATACACAATTCACACACAAGCTGTAAAATTATAATCAGACAATTCTCAGTAAAATAGTCAACACTAATACACTGCGATCTTTGGTTGCACATATGCAGTCTAGCCAAACCCCAGCAGGCACCAGACGGGTGCTCTAGTACCACAGCTTTAGCCCTAATGAGACCCACATAGTTTCAGTGCACACTCATTACTCTGTCACAAGAATCATGGACAAAGTACATCTTGGCAAGCGTCCCCATTTTTTTAATCTCCTTCATCAAGCCAGAGCTCCAGAATGAAACGCATGGAAAGTTTCAATTAGACATTCTGGCCTGTGATGAACACTTTGATTTAGAGGCTTCTGTGCCTTCATGCCTCTGTCTGTAATAAGGCATTGACGTGCCAAGCTCCCAGAGCATCACAAATTTAACACTTTAATATTAGCACTCAATTAATTCACCAGTCTTCCAGTGGTTGGTCAAATCAGGTTCACAGACTGTTTCCCAAACAGTCCAGCTTGAATAATCCATCTTTATTAAAGCAGAAGTGTGTCATTCTTGTAGATGTGGATTTGTGCAAGTGTAAAATCTATGGATAATATAAACATGTACGTGTGTACAATGACAATTACCAAATTATATAATGCAAGTTTTCAAGTAAAACATTTATAGTTAGCCTACAAGCTAACAAGCTGACTAGTTTGTACACAGTTAGCCGGTTAGTCTGCCAGATCAGAATACAAGTAACTGATTAGCCTGTTATTTTAGCACTCTGCTAGCACAGGGTGTGTTGTTTTTCCTTGCTTGTCCAGCTGTGATTTCTACATTGCTTAACATTTCTGAGTCTTGGCTTTGTTTTCCTATTGTTGTCATACTTGCTGAAATGTGCATTTTCAACCAATCGAGCATGCGAAAAGGTGGGATCTACAGGAACGACACATCTAACTTCTAATAGATAATTGTATTTTGTCTGCTGTAAATACATTACAATAATATAAATATGTTTTTGAACAGACAAAATATTTCTTCTTGTTGCCCAAGGTGTTGGTGGGCAAAATCCTCTGTAGTGGCTTTTAACGTATCGCCTTAATGTATCACAGTGAATCGGGTGAATTAACATCAAATATTCCAACTTTGTGATACCTAAAAAAGCCCCAATAACTTATACTTTTGTCATGTAAGTTGACTACAAACTATAGCAAAATAAATGAATTGGGCCAGAATTGTAATAGGATAATGATCTGCAAACCATATTGGGAACAAATTCCATGTTCACAAGAATGTGCAAGCACGATTTCAAGCCATCCAACCACTTCCAGGTTGGAGGAGTACATCTGGCTGTATGCTCAGAGTCTACAGAGCCAAACCAATGACTCACAGAGATGTGGCTTTGACAAGAAACCACTGCTTGAAGGCAGGACACAAAAGAGCTTCATAACTCCACCCTATTCATAACATCTGCTACAGACAGACAATAAGACAGATGCGGCTGAAATCACTGTTTACTGTAGACAAAAAAAAAAAGCTGGAACTGCACATACACATTCAGCCTTGATACTATTACAGAGATATTATTGACCATAATTATTTGTTTGTTTGTCTTTTTCTTTCTTGCCTGTCATTCTTTGCTGAGTTTACGGTCTTTGAGAGAGGTCAGACAAGCTAATTCATTACCGTTTCGTCCTTTTCGCTCTGTTCACACATAGGCACAGGTCCAGGCATGATGTTTGGTCTCTCTCTTTTTTCCTACTCTATTTAAGAGACACGCTGAGAGGCCAAATGTCCTGAAATTCCTGGACTTTGCTCCATTTGCACAACAAAAAAAGAACAAGAAAAGATAGCAATCATTGTTTTTTATATCTGTTTTTCTTCTCAGACAGTCTGGAAAACTGTACAGAGATTTTAGAAAGTTCAATTATGGCCTACACTAAAGAATCTTGAACACACAATAGGTTCTTTTAAACACTGGAGGTCTATGAGAACTCAGCTTGGAGCTGTCAGTATTCAGATGCACAAAACCTGGGGATAAAGTGGACAGAATATTCCCAGGCTATGGTTCTTTGGCTTTTCAGTGCTCCTTTGGGCATTATGTGGTTGAGCATCCCAGTAAACACATGGACGCTTTTGTTTGTCACACTTTCCATTCTGTTATTCATTTATGCTTTGCTGGATCCATTTTTAAATGCTGGTTCCCTGAAATAATCCCTTGATTTGGTTTATTTTGTGAAAATTACACAATCTCTTATGTCACTTATGCCGAATTATTTTTATCTTGTAGGTCTTTCATTAAGATGAATGCCGCAAAAATTTAAAAAGGGTACGTTTACATGACAATAATTTACACAACCAAGTGTTTCTTTTTCAATTTGAAAAATTTTGTGTGGACAATCCCTGTTCAAACGGCTTCACAAAAACAATTACTGTAAATGCTGTATTATTAAATGCATGCCAGACCAGTTGACGATTTTACTTTGTAAAGAAACACTACTGCAAAGCGCCTATAGACTGAACATGATAATATATGCACATAACATCACCATTTTCACTCATTCGAAACACTTTGAAGGCTCCCAAAACAGAGTTGTGGTTTAAATAAATGGCCAAAATAGAAAGGTTTTATATTTTTAGCTAAAAGTTGTCGTTTAAACAAACCCTATATATGGTCTTTTTCGATTGATTATTTTTTAAAACCATTTTACACTAGTCATGAGTACAGTATATGGATAAAAAAGAACTTGAGAACTTGTTCTTGAGGACAAATTTGCAGTACAGTTACCCAATCTTTCAGTGTTACGCATCATATCCATTCTGAGGTCAGGAGTCTGAAGAACAGTTTGCTTTGCAGTAGTTTGCAGTCTACTGCATTTGCTAATCTCGTGTTTATGCTATTACCATAACCGCCGGTTACAACATAAAACCAAAGACCATTTTTGTAGTCTAAACCCCCTTGTTAGCTAGTGGACATCCTACAATGAGTATATATACTTGTCAGGCAACAGTCACACTGTTAATGTCTGAACCTTTGAAGGAGCAATACATTTTCTTGAAATTGTAAGTATTTGAACATCAGCTGTATTTGTAGCCACATAATGAACTGACGAACATAGGGTTGTTCTCTAATAGTAGATTTAGTAATAGTCTGGTCATTAGTCGACCAGAAGAGGCTTTGTTGACCAAAATTTCAGTAGGTGCTTAGGGGCAGAAAACAAAAACAAAAAAAATCCACAGGCAAAGACACGCAGTCCGTGACAGACAGATTAGCCACGTTTCCACTACGCTTCAAAATGTGCAAATTAAAACTGAAAATTTAAAATACTTCTAAAATATATCTTTGCCTTACAGACATTAATAATATATCTATAGAGAGTGAAATGTCTACTTTTAAATGAACCAATTCAAATGGAAAACAAGTAGCCTATTCTGAAATTAATCTGTATAAAACATGCATACAGTTGCATCACTACTGTGGAGAAGACGAGACAATGTTGCATCTCTTAAACGGAAAACAAAGAAAGCAAATATTTATTAAAATAATAAAATGTCAATGCAGTCTCATTGTTTTTCCCTGACACATTCATAATCATTACATCTGCCAGTGTGCTGTGGCAAGCTTTATGTATGTTCTTGAGCGCTTATTAGGCTATAGGCAATTAAATTATATAGGCAATTAAAGGCTCATTATAATGATTTAAAGGTTTATTTATAAATGTGCGATTAGTCGGCTAATGTTTAAAATGAATGACAACTAGTCAACCAGAACTCAAGGGCAGCCCTAGGAAAAAGTATACATGTTTAAGGAGATGTCTGTGATAGATCTGAGTCTATTGTTTTGGTGTATGAAAGAGGCTTTTTAGAAATCAGAATTGCATTTAACACATTTTCTATGCAATGCAAAAAAAAAAAAACCTGTTAACATAAACACGAGTCTAACCAGCTACTGAGTTTGAATTTTTTTCCAGTCAGTCTATTTTTTGATTGCCACCCCTGTCAAAGATGTTTGACCTTAGATGCTTTGTGTTTCTCACAATTGATCTACAGTGTGTACAATACTCCAAATTCTTTAAACTTGCCCGGTTCACTCACCCTATACACTGATAAGGAGTATAATTCGCATTTACTTATACATACATGTTATATACTCCTGTTTGAGAATTTCAAAGTCAAAAACACTATTATCAACACAACATCTTTCATATCAAGAATGTGGAATGTTAAGTGTCTGCTGTTTTAAAAAATGCTATCAACTCTAATCTCTCCTTTCATTTTAGTTTAAATCTTGAATCTCATCTTATACTCCTTTTTTGATTCAGGTTTTAGGGGTTTGATCTGACTGACCCATCCTCTAGAATTACCTCACTATCATGACAGAAAAAACATCAGTTGTCATGAGCCATTTTATCACTGCAATGAAAACAGCTGCACTGAAATCCCAGCATAGTTTTTGATCATAGCTGACCGTCAGGAGAGCTGACCTCATCCACATCCACTGAAATAAATTGAGACAGAAAACATAAATCTCTCCAGATCACATTGATCTACTCATCTCCAGCATTCTTTGACTTCCAAAAACTCTATGTCCATTTATGGTTAACTTACCAGCTGAGCTTTTCAGCCCGTGCCATGTGTTTCTATTACAAGGAACCAAAGTATTTCAGTTTAAATGGTATGGTCTGCATGTAAAGCACTATAGTCTTTCACTTAAAAACATCATCATCATACAACCCAGTGCTTTTGCAGGTGTATGTTTTGTGAGAAATTTGCGTGGCTTTTTTTAGATCAAAAATGATATGTAAAACACTATGGAGTGCCATTTACTTGGATTTGCTTCAGTTGCATCCCACACAAAACAATATCATGAGAAAGTTATCTGATGTTTGAGAATGTTGTTGTGGCAGTTGAGGCTGTTATTTTCAGACAGGGAAGGTTGTTTATCGCGACCATCTTTCCTTCATGTGAAACTAATGCTTCAACGTTGTTTTGAAGAGCCACAGAGTGATACATGTGCTTGTGAAAATCATGTTTTTATCACAGTGTCAGTCATTCTTTGAGGTAGGCAGATATTTTCTTCAAGATTGTCTTTTTCTTAGAACACACTTAAGAGTTTCCATTTACAACACAATCTTAGAAAAATCTGACAGCCAGCAATAAATAAAAGATCACAATTCTCCTCTGGCACCACAAGAGTTATAGCTCTCCAAAGGCTTTTATCATAACATAACTCTGACCAAAAAGTAAAATGGCACGCACAGAATGTTTAGGCTGCAATTCAAAATAAGTCAGGGATGTTAATTTAAGTTAATATTGCAATGCTCACCACTTAAGCACAAACATGAAATATTAACAAATAATGTTTTAGTTTTAGTGTGCTTTCTGTCTTAAGACGCCTACAGTGAAGCTGACCTGTGACATTTTGTTGTAATGGGAGTTGCTCAATGAAGATGATGTCATGACAACACTGACTAGTTCATGGCAACATAACACTAGCGGTCACAAGCATATTTGCATAAATATTTGTGTTATACAAATACATGTAAATTGAATATGTGAACAGCAGAAAAAGTAGAAATGCTAAAGAAAAGTACCATTTAACCATGTTTTTAAACAATATTTCAAAGATCCTCTGTGGACATACAGATCAAAATTCAAATAAAAAATCAAAACTTCTGGATAAAACTTTCCATCCATTTCTTCTCAACATGAAGAAAGGATCTATTTTGTAAACTATACAGTAAACAGTAAAATATGACATTTAATTTTAAGATTTATTCTGATTTATTATAATATAAAACTAAGAAAGAAAGAGCCTTATTTCTAGGTCTCTAATCATTTGTCCAAATTTGTGTCCAATTGCCCAAATTGGAGACACTGACCATGTGTACATTTGTTTGGTTTCAGACTTTGGAACTTCACTGTATGTACTTAGTTACACATATTGACGCAGCAAAGCTCTGTAGAGCAGTGGTGACCTTTTAGTTAAACACTGGATGTGAGGCAGCATACCAAAATATTTAACTTTCCAGAGTAGCCATCCTTTGCTGTTACATGAAAATAGAAAAAATTTCATTATTGATGGAGAACTGGTGAGTATTAACTGACATAGTTGCGCCATACAATGTGCAACAGTAAATTATAGTTTAAGGAAAACAGTTGGTTAAGCGGTTAAGTGTGTGAATAGCAGAATCCGTTCAATGTCTCTTATAGTATCTATGGTTACCTCAATGACAACAGTGTTTAATATATGCACTGCTTTACTGAGCAAACCTATAATTAGGCCACACAGGGAATTATTTTTACACTGTTTGGAAATATTAGCAGTGTTTGCTAAGGCTAGCTTCATTATTATGATTCACTATTGTATTGTTACAGCGATACACTGTATGAAGGAGAAGAAGAAAGTGCATATTCCAAATAAGTGCTGTACTTAACAAAGTTACGTAATCAGAATGAAGCTGTTGAACACCATTTTGAATGGTCATTACCAAGTTCGGTCAGCTTAGGCATCACTCGACACTGCTTTATTACGCAGCTCAAAAGCCTCTGCATTCCTCATAAGGGCTTATTGTTATTACCCTGTCTTTCTGGAAAAAAGAACTGTTGGGCATCAAAATAATTAGAAAAAGCTTGTAGCAGCTTCTATGCAATGTGTTGAAATGTTATTTTTAGGTTCCAATCAGATGACTTATTCTGTCAAGACAACATTCATAAAGAAAATAAAAATACACCTATGTATTTGTTATCTTAGGAAGAGAGGTTGTATAGCGCCTCTATGTGGTTATAAGTGGAAGCTGTAAATATGTAGGAGTTAAATTTCAGGAAAGCCCCTAGATGTGTGGGCCCTGCAATGGTCCCATTTAACTAAGTGGACCAGTAATGACAGAAATCTTTTTCACCACCTCCAAATTTCTTATTTTTATGTCTTGGGGGCTTTCACAATATTCCTAACTCTAATTTAAAATACTGATCGCAATAATTAGTTATCCCTTCTGAAGGATTTGCTAATACTTGAGTGATACTAATAGTGAGCTACTACTTACGAACCAAGCGCTTACTTACTCATTTACCAGAGTTCTTGTTAGCTAGTAATTTAACAGTGCATTAGTTATTTGTTTTCGTGTAGTTTTTAATGATGAAACATTATTCTGAAGTCTTACCTCATAACTCTCTCAGATTTATAATTTTTAAAATCTCCAGTAGATTTATTTGGAATAAACATGACAATTCTTGCTAAAAAAGGATTTAAAAATAGCACACTGATTTCTCCCTTATTTAGAAATACTTTTACCATGTTGTTATTACAAACTGTATTTTGGCATCTTATCTTGGTTTAAATATTTTGTTAAGCCTTATCGCAGAACTAAATTATTAATTTGTTGAAACTAGCTGCCTCAGAATATCTATCTTGTACCAGCTTTACTGAGCTGTGAAACATCCATTTGGATCTGTGATGTCTATTAAAAGCAGCTGAGAAAATGAGCAGGCATGGTGGGAATTTGGTGCTGTTGGCTCTTCTAAACACTCACTTCTCATATCTCACTGTCTATAATGACTCTCTTGGAGCTTTCAGTTCCCACTTGATTTCAATCCTGTCCATCCTTTATGAGAGGCTTTCAGGTCATTCTTTAATGTAGGTCAGTGCCGTTTAGGAAACCAGAAAAGTGATGACAACTTTTCATGGGCATCTCCCCACGGTCCCTATTGGTGACTGCAGTATGTCACTCTTGTGGGGCCATCCCTCTTGGATTCTTTTGCTGTGTCATGTCCATGTGCGGACCATACACTTCCCATCCATTGGATACTGATTCTAGTTATTTGCATAAAATGTGCTCATTGCTATCCTATTGGTTCCAGTGAGGAGGTTGCCTCCTAGAGGACCTCATGATTCGATTAGCTCGAGTCGGTGTCTATGCTGTACAAGCTCCTATTTCTTGCCCCTTTTGTTTATTAATAAATGTAAACAGATAAAAGGTTGCCTGAGAGACCAGCAGCATATGTTTAAACTCGGTCAGAGAGAGGCCAGACTGCTGATGTCCTATTTTCATGTTCAGTTGGGTACCAGCTCTTCACTTTGGGTTCACTTCATGGTTATTGTCCTGGAAACTCGTTATCTGAGTTGAGGTGAGTTGATGCAATTATATATAACTTTTTTTTTCCTCAAAGGCTTTTTATTTTAGAATATTTACATTGGCACAGTATCCTAGCTTTAGCTACATCTTTAGACTTGTCATATCACTACCTACTTAGTCACTGCACAGTGTTTTTGTGGGTTTTCTTTCACACTTTGTTTCTATTCTTGGCGATGGTTTCAAAAGCCTGGAAAGCCTGGAGAGGAAATGAATTAATTGAAGACAAATGTACATCCATTTTCACTCGATTAGAGTTATTAGTTACTTCAAAACAACATGTAAAACTGCTGATATGTCATATAGTATGCTTGAGTAAACATGTCGAAGGAATGAGCAGTTGTTCATGATGGAGATTTTGGGATCATTAGCACTGGTGGAATGTTCTCTGTCTGTTCTTGCTGCCAGTTTCAGCAGCTGCTCTGTGTCCCATCGAGACTGGCATAAGAAATACCAGCCCTGTCTAACTGGAAGACAGCAGATTGGTATTTCTAGATACTCAAATCATGGAGTTTGGGCAAAATGTATTATTGTTTCCAATTTTTGGAGATTGAGAATATTTTGATAAAGATTCAGAAGATGTATCTGTAGAAATCTGTGGAAACGTTACTGTTATATTCACTTAATGTTTGCCTCACTCAAAAGCATGCATGTTCTGTACCAGTTTGTACATTTACAAGTGACCAAAGGTCCACTCGCAGATGTTAATCTATGTGTTCATGTTCAGTCAGCTGTTCGACAAGTTTATGCAGCTGTCCTTCAATGACGCATTCGCTTCAGATTTCTTCTCACCATCCTTTGATCACTTCAGGATCACACAGCACACTGTACATACTTAAACTATAAAATGAACTTGATGGCTAACCACAAGATGTGTTAATATAGTAATTAATGCATTTGGTGTTTGTCAAAGTAATACAAACTACAATTCTGATTTAAATGTTAGTCACATAATATTCACCTCATAGGTCAACATATAAAATGGAGGATCAAGAAATGAACTTCGAGCAAGCTTATGGGTCTCTATCGGAGACAGACAAAACATTTGAGCCCTTATTCATTGAGGAGGAAGATGGAGACTACTTTGAAGACTGCTTGGAAGAGATTGAGGCTGCTCTAACTCTTCCTGGAGAGTCGACGCCTTACTCAACAAAATGCAGAGAAGCTTTGCAAGCTGAGTTTAATGGACTTATGCAACACATGTTGGCACAGTTAGATGCTTTTGATGCAGCCCATCCAACTACTGCACCACTGGAGTTATTATCAGAAACAGTGAACAAAATGGACAAGAATGGATTTGCAAAAGCAATCGAGTTCGGAGAGACGTGCATTCCTGAGAAAGAGCAAAATGTGTTGCAGGTCAAAGATAATGCTGTTGGAATCCCTGTGGAGGCAAAACCTGAGTTGTCTGCCACAATGGAGATACAAAAGCTCAGAGAAGCATTTGAGAGCTGTATTGAGGAGGTGGGCCAGTTGGAGCGCAGGAGGGATGAGTTGGTTCAGGAGCTTCTGGAGCTGGAAGAGCCAATGGCCCAAGAGCTGCAGACTGTGAGGGAGGCTCTGGGGGAAGAACAAGGCCTTCTGTCCAAAGTCAGACTGGAAAGACAAAGCCTCCAGGAGGAAACTCAAAAGACTAAGAGATGCCTGTTCATAGCGGCCCGCGACTGTGCACAGAGACAAGTACAGCTTGAATTACAACAGAAAGAGGTGGAGCAACTCAACCAAGCTCAGGTAGAGTTAAGTGAACTAGTACAAGTGCATTGTACAGTTTTTTATATTAAACTTAAGCAAGATTGTTATATTGATTAAGAAGATTTAAATGTAGTTTAGAAATGTCTAGCAAAAGGACCCCACTGTAGTATTTATATATTTGACTATTTCCTGTTCACGAGAATACAGTCAAAATGAAAACCAGTCCATGATATAAAAACGTTTGGAGACCTCTGGTTTAAGTTACTTAGTCCCTGTTGTTCATGTGACATCAGTTGTAATAAATGAGTGTTAAATTAACTCTAACTGTATTCAAAAACTTCTGGCTCAGGAGGAGCTGAAGGCCCTTGCTGTTAAGCTGACTGAGGAGATCGCCAAGGTCCATTCAGATCACCAAAGCCACCTGCAGGAACTACAAAAGCAACTGAACACCACTCAGGATTCCAGCAAGAAGAAAAATCGCTCTTATGTAACTCAAGGACGGCGGGCCTCATGTGACCTCCAGCAGTACTTGCAGGGTGGGATCAAAGCTCTGGAGGAGTTCTACGAGCCCCGGTTAGTGTCCCTGCTGAAGAGACGTGAGGTCGCCATGGATGCCCTCAGTAAGGTTAAAGAGCAGTGCCAGGAGCTGAGGGTCCAGTTAGGACCACTGAGAGAAGAGGAGCAGATGCTGAGACTCCAGAGAACTTGTCTGGAGGAGAGGATCCAACTAATGGAAAGACAGAGGAGGGAGAATGTGGAACAATATCGGGTGAGTAATTTTCACTGATTTTATATGATTGTCATTTTAGTTATTGATTGTTTGATGTTCTTCATTCAGGACAGAGTTGATGCCTTAGAGGAGAACATCAGAGAACTGAAAACTGAGCTCAAGATCCAGATAAAAAAGACTGAAGAATTGGATATGCTGAAGAACAACATGGCCAAAGAGCTGTTCTTCTACAGGCAAGTACAAACACTTTTTCAAAGAGCATTTCTTATTTTAACACTATTACACCATGCATGTACCAAGTGATAAAAACTCCATTGTTAATGCATCCTCATCCTTACAAGCTGCAACAAGACAGTTGTGTCACACTAAACTAGATAGCACCGCCCACAGTGATGTGTCATTGGTCCAAAAGCTTACTCTATTAAATATTAAAAGGGTGTAAGATTCCCCCAAGGCATAATGACCCCAATTTTTTATTTATTATTTACTGTAACTCATAAGTACATAATTCAGTAATTCCATGAATTAGACATCTTCACTTTTCATTAAAATCCATAAGCTAATTAAGTCACATCAAGTTATGACATATATTTAATTAAAATATAGGCAATTAAATATGAAAATATCCATAGGTTACACTTAATTTTAAGGTGTCATTGTTACAGTGTAATTATACATTTAAGTGCTGAGTAATATTAATTAAGCATATGTACTTACTATATGGTTGAGGTTAGAATAAAGGTTTGGTTTAAGGGTTACTTGCATGTAATTATGCATTTTTTATTGTTATAATAGTACGTACGTGTAACATGTAAAAAGGACACCTTAAAATGTCTTAAAATCTTACTGATGCATCATCAATCTGTACACACTACACTTATACAAAATATACAAATTAAGGGGTGTTTGCATGTCATTGTTCTCATCTAAAAGCTGAAACCTTTTAATGAGTTTTGGATGATTACAAATCAGTGTTTCATGGGCAAAAAAACCCCAAACTTTTGAAAAAGGGTTTGAAAGTTTAAGTTTTTGTAAATGCTACCATTATTTATTATCTCTTTGTAAATTGTAAAAGGGACATCACATTTGTGTAATGTTTTCCGTCTATACTGTAGGTATGCACGAGTTCTTGGCAACCAAAACCAACAATGTTAATATTCACTCTCTATAGAAGAATGCATATGTGTGCAAGTGCAAAGTTTTTTGTTTTATTTTTACAAAGTGACATCACCCACTACTGGCCTGGCATGCATAATACAGCATTTTCAGACATTTTTGCAGATCTGTGTGAATGGGGATACTTCTGAAATCATTGTTGTCTGTATACAAAGCTTTTCAAAAATGTTAACACTTTTCTGTTTTTAGTACATCACTGTCATGTAAATGTACCCTATGAAAGCACACTGCTCTTAAGATGATAATCTTCCTCCATCTTATCCTACGTTCTGATTGGCTGCGACAGTACTGGTTTCCACTTTCAGTTTGGACAGACAATTTACTTCTAATTGCTGAAAACTGCATTGCATTACATCTGGTTAGGACAGATGACACATCTATATTTTACGCCTTTATTGTTTTACAGAGAGCATGTAGAGGGCACCTGCAAGCAAGAGAACAATGTGGTGGTGGAAAAAACCTAATGAACTAAAGTTTGTGTTACTAATCTTCTTATGTAAAATGTGTTTCATATATTATTTTCATAGTTTAACGGAAACTGCCTCTCTTCTCTTATTAATAGTCAATCACCAAAACTGTAACCCCAGTTTACTGAAGACGCACAACAGTGTTTTCTGCAAAGGTCAAATTAGATTTTAAAAAAACACTCTGAACATCAAGGACCAATTGTGTCAGATATCCAGATCTTTATCTGACTAGTTACACAGTTTGGATTGTTCTTAAAACACTGTTTTGGTCGTGTATAAGAGGGAATAAAGCTTGTATATCAGTGGTGCCTGTGAACTAAGTGCTTTCTCTTATAAGTGGGCAAAACAGGGACTTATTTGGGCACTGTAGGAGCGCTCTATAAACATGCTGACTGCATGAGGTGAGAACATTTAGATGAAGGACTAAGAGAAGATGAATTAAGTGCTGGGTTGATTTGATGTGTCTTGTTAAGATCTGAAATAAACAAGAAAGAACTAGAAATAGTGTTTATGACTCGTACCTAGTAGTGAATAGAGTATAAGGTCAGAGTGACAGGGAGCCTGTTTTTTTAGACTGAAAATGTTGCTATTTTAAGACCTTTTTGTGACTAAAATATAGAAAATTTGTATCTGGGTATTTACAAAAATAAAAGGCATTTGTTGTGAAACACTGGGTTTTGTGGAGTCTCTTTTTTGGCTTTCATTTGTTAAACAATTACAAGTGGTCAGGCAGACAAGACAGATCGTCGTTTACATTTGGTTGTAATATCAATCTCAAATAAATCTTTTTGTGGTCACTTATGAGAGAGAGGGAACTGCAGCAAATCCTAGACATGGGCATGAAGGAAGGTGTGATATATGGCCTGTCCGTAAGTGCCTGCTGTCTTTTATCCTGTGATCTCTGCTGCCGTTTTCGACTCCCACATTAAATAAACAGTACGAAACGCTACCTGTTTTTTATCTTTAGGCAGCTTGCTGTTTACTACAATATTTAAATGATTTCAAAAACTCTTCATAAATACCATAATTGCCCACAAGCTTTAAAAAAGTAAAAGACGCGCCATTCCTTTCATTCGAGCCTGGAGTGAAGCGCGAAAGCTTAGCAAGGGCCAAACCCACAAACAGGCATCCCCGCCCCTAACTCAAGCCATTGGCATGCAGTCGCCTACAACTTTTCTAATTGGTTAACAATATTATCTGCTGCTTGTCTTACGCACAATTTCTCACATTTACTAATTTATGTAAGAGATATACAACACCCTTAATTCTTACAAAAGCTGCGTCACCAACAACAAAATAAATTTTATCAACAAAAACAGTTTATTCATAATGTTCTGTACAACGGTATGGACATACAGGAGAAAAACATTGAAAAGTCACAATATTAAAAAGACATTAAACACAACCTGACTGATCAGTGACGCTCAAAGTAAAAAGAGTACACAAGAGCTTAAGTTATTGATACATCTAGCCAGTACTTAAATGGATACTTAAATCGGAAAATGCATTTGTAGGACAAGTAAAAAAAAAAAAATTATAATCAGCTACTGAACGTCAACATTGCACCACTGCACTCTGGTCACAATATACTACACACCTGTATACACTTTTCTGATATTAAGTAATACTTTAAGTATACTTAAACTGCGAGGAAATCTTCATGAGACACTTGTGGGAAGAGATGAGAAGGTTCGTTTGTCTCATTTTGATATTGACCAATGATCAACTGACATTTTTCTTAGAAAAATACTCTATTAACATAGTAGTAGAAAATGCCTGGTGGGGAAATAGTCAATTATTCCTTTTCCATTACTTGGGGGGGGCATTTAAGTTCTTCACTTGTGTGTAGACAGACAGTTTTTAGAAGAGTTCTGTCTTATGCTGAGAGTGGGGTGGTGTAAAGAGCCGTATTATCCCTGAACCTCAGTGTCTGCTGCCCCCTCTGGGTCCTCATCATTGTAGATGTTCTCTGCCTAAATGAATAAAAAGAAATATGCATATTAAAACAGAGCTATAAGACACAAATAAAAAGGTTATACTAAAACTTATGCACAAACCCACCAACATTTAAGCATGGCATACACTTGAGCTTACTTTGTTCATCGCAGAGGAACTGAAGTTGTAACAAATAGGCTTAAAAGCTGATAATGTCCTTACCATCTGCCACACTTGCATGATGTTGTCCTCAGATACGGAGCAAATCACCCACGGTTCATTTGGATTCCAAGAGAAGTCAGAAATCTTGGCTGTATGGCCTCCATGGATGAACTACATTTTTTAGAAAATAAAATGTGAAAAACAGAGAAATGCACAATAAATATATCTAAATATACACACACTTAAAATAAAACTGAACAACATTACTACTCACCAGTAGCTCTGGAGGTCCATCCTCTGCATCTTCTGGTGACTGTTCCTCACCAATTTTACTACAAGAAAAACATTTCTCATTAACAACGTAAAAAGATGCTAATAAAGTATTTTACATTTCCGCGGTAGAAGTGGGTAAAATGAAAATGAGACAACCCACCTAAGGTCCCAAACATTGAGTCGCCTGTCTGTTCCGCTGGAGGCCAGGATGGTCTCATTATGGGGTGACCACTGAACCTGTGGACAGATTTGAAGATTTTGTGTAATTTCACTCATTTATCTTTAATTTCATCTGCAATCATGACAGGAAGGGATGCGATACCTGAAAGATTTCATCTTTGTGCGATTCAAATGAGTGAAGTTTCAGCTTCAGGTTCCGCAGATCCCACAATGCAACAGTCTGAGAGAGACAAAAAGCACAAGTCAGGGGTCTAAATATAGAAGCACATTTAATAAGTGTCCACAGGTGTGACAGAACCAATTGCTCAGTGTAGTTCTCACTTTGTCAGCAGAACCAGTGGCCAGAATGAACTCGCTGTAGGGGTTGAAGGACAAACAGTTGACCTCTGCAGTATGGGCATCTACTGCATGACTGGGTTTGGATGTGTTATTGGAACGTGTGTCCCAGCTAAAGAAAGGGGAGAAGTCAGATTAAAATACTGCTCGCATTACATGACCACAGTTGGAACCATTAAATGCCTTTTTAAAATTACATGTTGTGCTAAAAGTCATTCAGAGTACAGAGACACAGGAAGACAAAAGAACTTACATCATAAGCTTCTGGTCATCTGCAACAGACCCAAAGAGAGACTCATGCAGCAGGTGCCAAGACACGTCTTCAACTACAGCCGTGTGACCAGTAAAAATGGTCTTAGCGTCCACTATTTTTCCCTCTTTTGGCACTGTGCTGATGTCCCACAGACAGATGGTCTGCAGAAAAAAAAACAAAAAAAACACTTGAATATTTAGTGTTGGCTGAATTTAAACGCAAATGAAGGGGCAAAAAGTAAACATCTGAAACCTCAGCATGTTTGCAAATATACAGCTGTGGTCACCATATAATCAAGTCAATGATAGCGACTGTACAAATGTCTTACATGGTCATCAGATGCACTCAGTAGGCAGCCACTCAAGTTGGGGTTCCAGGACAGACCATATCCTTCTTTCTGGTGTCCCCTCAAACGGAGATCAGGAGTGCACTCTCCAGAGGGGTCTTCCAGGAGTAAAGGAAGGGAACACAAAGAGCACACATTTAGAGGGAATACTTAATACTGACTAGGGGTGTGACGAGACGCGACAGGTCTCACGAGAACTTGGAGATATCCTTGTGATAGTGGTATGATCAGTGTTGGGGAAAGTTACTTTTAGAAGTAAAGCATTACAATATTGCGTTACTCCCTAAAAAAAGTAACTAATTAC
>JAUMHE010000072.1:6453882-6472051 GCA_032359235.1 Enteromius mattozi
TATATATATAGTAAAGCACAATATAATTGTGTCAAGCTATCGCTCACACAAGTGCTTAAAATCATTACAACACGGTTTCATAAATAACCCAGTAATCCGACTTCATCATTAGTTAAATGCCTCAGTCTGCTTACAAATGTGACATTTTTGCACACTATTCAGCTTGTTAAATTAATTAGTTACGCTTTAAAACTCGTGAAAGCTCAGAAGCTATGTGCTCAGAAAAAACACGAAAGGACCAGACACGAATCAGGCTTATGTCAGCATTGAGCATCATGACATGCCATCATGTGATTGTATTTACCTGTCTGTGGTGATTCTGCCTGTGATGATCTCGAGCACCGCTCCGCGCAGTATCTCACGCGACAGTTTGAGCAGGCAAGTTAAGTACAGCTGGACTGAACCACTCTCGAGAGGGGTACTTATCACGAATTACCACGGCTATTAATAATTAAATCCTCTTTAAAAGTAATAAGCTGTATTTATAAAATAATGTTAATTAAATAAACATTATTATCCTATAATATTCATTACGGCTTTTTCCCATCGTGTCACTCGTAGATTCACACTTCCCCCATTCAGTATCCAAAGTGGTATGGCCCAAGGATGCTATCTGGTTTTTACTTTGAGTTTTGTATTATAAGGTCAGTATTCTGAGGAAGCAATTTCACATCGATATACTATTAGCATTTATTCTTAACAATAATAACAAATGACTGGTGTCAATACGGCAAGCATGACCCCTGCACGAAAAGGTGATCTGACCTCTGAAGAAAGAGTGATGCTACAGGTTGCTGCTGCAGGTACTGGAAATCACTCTTTAATTTTCTTTTCTGAATTTTAATCTTAGAACATAACTTTATGCTTATATATTATTTTTATAAATTAGCTTATTGAATTGGTTTGAGATTTAATTATTTGTTCTCTTGTTTGATTAGTTACACCACCTTTCTGACATTATGAAAAGCTTCTTTTTTTACAATGTTTCTGTCTCTACTTACATTGATGCATTGATGACACAGTGAATACATTTAAAACTAAATATTCCTACTACAAATGAATGCTGTTTTCTTTTGATCGTTATTAATCAAAGAAATATGGTTTCCACAAAAAATGATAAATAATATGAAATTTTCCTTTAGTAGCAAATTAGTGTATTAAAATAATGAAGATTAGAGTAGCGATGCTGAAAATTAAGCTTTGCATCACAGAAATAAATTATATAAAATAAAAGAATAAATAGAATAAAAATACTAAAATATATTCATATAGAAAGCAGATATTTTAAATTGTAATATTTCATAGTATTACTGTTTTTACTTTACTGTACTACTGTATCAAATAAGTGTTGCCTTACTGAGTGTAAGAGACTTCCTTCAAAAGCATTAAAAGTAATCATACTTTTCAACAGTATTATACTGTATATACAGTGCCTGTTTCATATTATACACACTTTGATATTAAATATAAGATTTGTTCACATAATCTACTTCATCTATAAACTAACCAGTTAATGAACCTTTCTGTTTATCTTAGAATGGTATTTTACTAAATCCTTGCATAATTTGAAAAAGGTCAATAATAAAAATATCTTAAAAAATACTCTCAGTATACTTTAAGTGTAGATGGTGGATCATCATGAGTTGTCCATACTCCAAAATGTTTAGTTTTTAAACTCTAGACTGTGTTTTCTCAAAAGGTGATGTGCAAGAGGCCACCCAGCTGCTCAGCAATCCAAATGTGCGTGTTAACTGTCTGGATGAGGTAAGAGCATAAAGATGATGAATACGGGTAGTAATTTACAGGCCATTTAAGCACCAGTTATGGCTCATTGGGATTCACCAAGCTGGAACACAACAAAACATGAAATCAGACATAGGGCTGCTGGCCAAACACAACCCATACTTATTGCTACTTTTCTTAATGTTTATGCTGTTTTGCTGTAGCCCGACTGCATAGTCACAGGCTTTACACTGGAAATAATAGTATTATTTAGTTGCTTTATGTGCAGTGGCTGGTGGGCTGGTGAGGTGACAGCATATGTTCCTTACTGGCATATGGCAGAGACTCTTGAGTGGAGGATGTGGTCCTTAAAGAGGTGTGATAATGGAGACATGCCACAAGATGTAACCTACAGACTACTTGAGGTCCTTTTGGGGCCAGAATGATTAGAAACAGCAGTTGATAAGTGTATCCCACCTGTCAAAATCAGATGTGCAGCTTGTTCACTGTGCAACCAACGCAGTCTTTTGACTTCCAAGGAGCAACAAAGATTATGACTCACCCAGCTCATGTCACTCTCAACAAGTGGCAGTGTTTTGTCAGAATCTCCATCCTGCAGACGCATTTCCTAGATTTTCACAATTTGCGAGGGGATTGAACAAGGCTAAATGTCATTTGCTTTCGAGTCATGCAGATGAAAAGTCATTTCTGAGCTATTTTCCTTCATGTGGTTTCAGTATGGCATGACCCCTCTCATGCATGCAGCCTATAAAGGCAAAGCAGACATGTGCAGACTGCTGCTGCAGCATGAAGCGGATGTCAACTGTAATGAGCATGAGCATGGTTATACAGCCCTCATGTTCGCTGGCCTTTCAGGTAAACTCATATCGATATACTCATCATCTACATTTAAAGGTATACAAAATCTTCACTAAGTTAACTTTTCAAAAGGTACGCCTTTGTATCTTATTTACCATAAAAGGATTATATTAACACCTTAGAGGCACATATTATTACCTAAAGTGTACATATTTTAGTACCTTTTAAAGGGCACTGCTTTAGTAACAGCTTTTGCAAGGTCATTTATGAATTAATTTCCAGAGACGACCATGCATTGGGTTGCGCAAATAGCAAAAGCATCACAAAAACACAAGAAAAGTGTGTAGAAACTAATAATATCATGAAATATATTGTAAAATGGATTTGCATGTATTGGTGATTTCCTTCTTATGAACTGTTTATAAAATAACAATACAATTATGCAGCTTTAAAGCAATAAAGGAGTAGTTTTAGCAGTCTCCTAAGTTCACCAAGATTGCATTTATTTAATCAAAAATATAGTAATATTGTGATATATTGTTACATTTTAATATATATTTTTCATTCTAATATGCTGATATGCTCAAGAAACGTTTCTTATTTTTATCAGTACATTTGCATGTGCATTAGTAATGTGATTATTTCCATGATATATCAGCTTTTTAAAAAAGAACTACTGAGCCCAAACTTTTGAAGAGTATTGTATATAGTGTAGATAACCTATAAATGACATCTAAAGTTTTCCCAGCTCATTTAATCTGAATAATTCCACAGGTAATGCAGAAATAACAGAGATGATCTTAGATGCTGGAGCAGAGACAGATCTTGTCAACTCTGTGGGACGGACTGCTGCTCAGATGGCTGCCTTTGTGGGTGAGTGACTCATATACAAATGCACACTTACTACTTACTAATGAATAAATAATCTTAATCTTTCCGCCCTGTGCAGGTCAGCATGACTGTGTGACTGTGATCAACAATTACTTTTCTCGTGCGAGGCTGGAATACTACACCATACCCCAGGGCTCAGAGATTGAACCTAAACTACCGCCCAAACTAGCAGGACCCCTACACAAAATCATCATGACTACTAACCTCAATCCTGTCAAAGTAAGAACTGCCAAGTGTGTTTATATAACTCAGATTTCAGGCACCGTGCTCACACAAACCAATCAATGTGAGCGAAACAAAGCAACCTATGCTTTTACAACACGGACCCATAAGAATACCATACCCATAAGTCACATGCCTGGAGGAAGCATTAGTTTTTGCACTAACCAACACCCCTCCTGCTTTTATTCCATCTAAATATATCCTTGTGATATTACAGAGCAACAACATGGCCTGCATTTCAACACAGGCTTGGACTTCTGTTATACCTACAGCCTTCATTGCACAACATATGAAAAATGGAAAGACATTTGCATGTGACATGAAATGCAATGAAATACATAAATAACACTGTCTTGCATAATATTTGCTGAATGAAATCTAGTACTTGTTTTGTGCTAATTTTGGGGTGCCGGTTCCAAAATTTGTCCCAAAATATAGTCACACTTTCTCACAAAAAATAACTCAGTTTGTAGCATTTTTGCTATAGACAACTATTTCTAAGGTGAAGATGTTGTATTATGCCTTCTACAATGGTTCTTTTTGGTCCTCGGATCTGACTGGCTGAAAGGAATGCAATTGTGATAACATAACTAACTGCTTCATAGTTTGTATCACTCTGTTGCGATATTTCTCACAGCGAGTGTCATGGTGTACACCCAAATTCACTATGAATTTATAAATAATACTGTTTTTGTGTGACGAAATGTAGTTTTAAGAGTTTTTTATGCAAGGATATACTTCAAATAATTGTGTTAATTAAGATAACATCTATTTGAAAATTAGCTTCTGTTGCATTTTGGATTTTACTACACCCAAACAGCAACAGAAAATTAGTTTTGTGATTTATATTTTTTTTTATTTACATAATCTTATGTTTATGTGAAGTTTTGAAATTTGACTGCTTCTGGTAAATGCTCAAAAGCTGATACTGCATATATAATTTTAAAATTCCATTCTTATTTTGTGAAAACAACTGTATGTGTAAGAGTTTCTTATTGATATTTTTCAATTCAGCATCAACAAAATAATTAATATTAGGCTTTTTGGCTAATCAGCAAATTTATTGTCCAAATGCAGGCCTGTGAGTGTCAAATCAAAGGTGTGTGTTAGTAATTTAATACACAGTTGCTCTAGAGACGTGCGTGTGTGCTTTGTGGCAGATCTCGGATGGCATCTGTGTGCGCTATCTCAGCTGTTTCACATCCAGTGATTTCTGTTGAGTAAGGTGTCTCAGCGCCATACTCAGCAGGGATCAGTTGACAGAATCATGCAGCGTGAGAAACATGTTTGCTCTATGAAACTTGCATTGCAAGTAAGGCTAGTGTCTCTCTGCTATATTAACTTCTCATATTCTGGAGCATAGTTTTTTCCATCATGCGTTTTTAGATGGTGATGCTGGTGAAGGAGGACCCTTTATTGGTGGATGTGGTTGCCCTGGAGAAGTGCTACCGTGTGATGGATCTGCTCTGCGAGCAGTGCGTGAAACAGCAGGACATGAATGAGATTCTGGCCATGAAGATGCACTACATCAGCTGCGTGCTGCAGAAGTGTCTGGTCTTCCTGCAGGAACGAGATGACAACCTGGATGCCCTGTTGAAGAGGTGATATCGTCATTAAGGTCCTTCCGTCTCAGACACTCTTGCAAATGGAGTCACTAAAACATATATTTTGCTTCTGCCCAAGCCTTCTGAAAGGAAGAGATGGTGATGGCTTCCCTCAGTACCAGGAGAAATTCATCCGTGATTGTATCCGGAAGTTTCCCTATTGTGAGGCAACCCTGCTGCAACAGCTGGTCCGAAGTATAGCACCTGTGGAAATTGTCAGTACATTTTTAAACATATAAAACAGACACCTTGTAATTTTAAACAAGTTTTAAGGGTCATATAATGGGGAATTATTTTAAATAATACTTATTTAAATAATATAATAAATTAGATTTGTAATCTAATCTAATCTAATATTGTTATATATATATATATATATATATATAATTAATATTAAATAATAATCACAATTTTACAAGGTAAATTCATTAAGTTAAATATTACTGTTACACTACTGTTCAAATGTTTGAAGAGAGCAGTTTTTAATACTTTTAATCAGCAAGGATGTATAAATTGATCAAATGTGACAGTACAGACTTCCTATTCTTTTGCCATTTCTAGTCATCACAGAAACATGTTTCACAGTTCCTACAAAATTATTAAGCTGCACAACTGTTTTCAATATTTTTTTAAGAATAAGAAATGTTTCTTGCAGCAAGTGAGCATCTTAGAGCGATTTCTGAAGGATTATGTGACACTGAAGATTTAAGTAACGCTGCTGAAAATTCAGCATTGCATCACAGGAATAAATTACATTTTACAAAATATTCAAATCAAAAACAGCTATTTTAAACTGTAATAATATTTCACAACATTACTTTGTTTTACTAATTTACTAAACAAACTTTTGAATGCAAGCGTAGATGTACATAACTTGCTGACCGATGTCAAATTGTAAAAATGTGTGGACTTTTGTTTCACAACCCCTCTCTTGTTTCCAGGGGAACGACCCTACAGCCTTCTCGGTTCTGACCCAGGCATTGACGGGCCAGATGGTGCTTATGGACACAGAGTACTGTGCTACATGTGGAGAGAAGGGTGCTGACAAGAAGTGCTCCTTCTGTAAAATGGTACAAAGTGTTTCCTCTTTTTCTTAAATAATCACAAATTGCCATCAACATTCAGTTAATTAATATTGACATTTGTGATCATTTTGTAGCCAAACTTACAAATGTTGTTAATGTGATTTATTTTAAAGTTATAAACTTACAAAGATTATTGTTTTGTATTCTTAAGTAAGCTCTCTTGGCATTATGTTGCTGAAACACTGTTTTCCCATAATGCTCTGATCTCTCTGCAGGTGGTCTACTGTGGGCTGAACTGTCAGAGGTTGCACTGGTTCACCCATAAGAGACATTGCAAAACTCCTGTGTCACTGAGAGGCAACCGCCAACCCAAAATGAGAGAACTCTCTAGCCATGGTAAAGTGTTAGGTATTAGCACATCAGTGGTTAGTTAAGAAAAGCTTGATTAGCTTGAGTTAAATCTTACTGGATTTCATTTGTGTGTTTCCTGTTTCCTATCAGTAGATGACAATGATGTAGTGAACGCCGCCAGCTCCATGCTGGCTCTGTGTCTGGGTTTGTCGAAGTGTGCACTTCAGAACAGTCCCTCTGAAGACCACAGTGAAACTTCTGAGGCCTCTGAAGATCCTCCTTGTGCTGGAAAGGACTGAGGAGCAGAAAGATACTGGCTCTTGTTTCTTTGGTCAGGTGAAGTCCGCTGGGCATCCAGTTCATCCTCAGCATGCTGTGACTGGTGCTCTGTGTTTCAGAGGAAACAGTAAAGCATGATGTTGAAGTTTTGGATTGTATACTTCTGTACTCTGAGCTGTGTAAGGACTACAAAGAAGACACGTAAAGCGAATGACAAACAGCTAACCAAAGGACATCCTATTCTGACTCTGGGAAACCATTTGATTCTCCAGAGATAGAAAGAAAAAAAATAATTTGCTGAATGTTCACTCATCTTCAGGCCATTCATTATGTGCATTTTGTTTTTTTTGTTTTTCTTTTGTAAATTTAGCATTACATCACTTGCTCGCCGACACCAATGGATCATCAGCAGTGAATGGGTGCCATCAGGATGAGAGTTCAAAAATCCACAAGTAATCCTCACCACTCCAGTCCATCAGTTATTCTTGTGAATTCAAAACATGTGAGTTTGTAAAACAAATGGTTAAAACTTTTTCCAGTGAAAACAGTCATCTCATCTTAATCAGAGAAACATACACAGATCAAGCACTTGTTACAAGTGAAAACATTCCAAAAGCACACTAAACAAATATTTTGGTGGATTTTTATGTGAAAAGACAACAAAGGATTGATTTATTCACTGGAGAAAGCGTTATTATGTATTATAGACTTTTGACTGTAAGTTAAAAATGCCATTAATAAGGGATTTGTTTCTTCAAAATACAGCTTTTCACTTTACAAGACATTAACTGATGGATTATGAGTGGTGTGTTGTGGATTACTTTTGGCTTATTGTGATGTTTTTATCAGCTGTTTGGACTCTCATTCTGACGGCACCCATTCACTGCAGAAAATCCATTGGTGAGCAAGTGATGTAATGCTAAACCTCTCATTATCTGTTTAAAGAAAAAACAAATTCATCTACATCTTGGATAACCTGAGGTTGAGTAAATATTCAGCAAATTTTTTATTTTTGGGTGATCTATTCATTTATGTGCTCCTTTTTTTTTTTTAAGTTGTACCTTTTTCGTCTTATTTTTGCTTATTTCATTTATTATTATTCTTCTGCTTTTTACTTCTTACATTTTTTTGCATTTAAAGTAGAACTTCTAAAATAGTTCATACTGAATGCCTAATTTCATCTAAACATTTAAGATGAACTTTCCCCCTCTTTAAAAAAAAAATAAAATAAAATCATACATTCTAATTCAGTAGTTTTCCACTAGAGGGCAGCGTCCAACCTCTGCAGATCAAGTGTGATTTTAAATTTGTATGCTGTTTACTTCTTAGAATAAATAACACAATGCTTTAAATGATAAGAATCACAGAGCTTATTACAAACACACATCTCTTTTAGGTGAAATTTTGACCTCAGTAATGATCACCCAATGATCAGACACCTGATGATGGTTATTTAAAATGTAAAGTTTAAAAAAAGATAAACCTTTTTAAATTAATATGCATCATTATCATAATCATCAATCAATATATACCAACACATTCTCAAAAAAATGATAAATGTCCAGTTTAAGCTGCAGTGTGGTAACTGAGATTTGAAAGAGCAGGGATCTCCTCCATGGACTTTCCCACACTTGGTCCTGTTGCACACATCCTAAGGCACTCGCTCAGAATTCTATAGACGGCTCTGTCTGTTCCTGAGCGCTTTGTTCCCAGTCTCCACATCCCCTCATCCCAAGGGACTATCTCACCCTGTGGGCCAAACGAGGGTCTATTTAGCACACGGTTGTCACGTTGCATGTCAATATACCCATAACTCAGTGCCGTAACCTCTCTGTTTCCCCTGAGATTCATCCCTCTCCTGTCTCCATCTATGAGCATGTCACGGTCATTACAGGTGCATGAAAGGACTATCTCAAATATCCGGTTTTCAGATGCAGAAATTAGCGAATGCCACATCGTATCGCATGACTTTGATATTCCTCTTTCAAGCCCTGAGGTTGCATATTCAGTGATCCCCAATAAACCCCCCCTCTTACCAATATGACTAACAGTGCTTTTTAGGTAATAAGAGATCATTTTGACAGCACTGGCTTTTGAAATACATTTTTTTCCTTCAAAAAAAAAAGGGGGGGGGTCAGCACAATATTAAAGTGTTTTTTCATTCTAATCAAAGAAGTGTACCTGGGGGCAAGCGGAATGAATTAATCGTAAATGCCTGAGGAGTGAGTGAAACTAGACACTTTTTGGGGGAGCCACACATTTTCGGTGGAAGAAAGTGAGCATTGGGCTTTTGTGTTTTCTTCATGTCGTTTGTGTTATGCACATTCATTTGGTGAGCTCATCGGAGGCACCTGTTTGGATAATTTTGGGGTAAAATAATCCAGGGCTATCCCGTTTCATAGGTTTTGTCATGCATGCCTGTACCTAGAGTTCAATGCATCAGGTTCACATGTACAGGATCTAAATACGCTTGAAAACTCATTCACACCTGAGAGCGCAACATCCTCAGCACAGTGTCTCTCTGTTTGAAAGTGTTGCAGTGCAGAGCTTGCTCACATGTATCAACTGAATAGGTGTTTCCTACTTAAGATCAGCAGTACAATAATACTTAAAGTTTGTTTGCATTAGTAAAAAATAAAAAAGCATGCTGCTAATTCTTATTTGTAAAAAAAAAAATAAAAAATTATAATAATAATAAAATAAATCCAATTGCTAAATATGACAATTCAACATGGATTTAAGAATCCATCCAAACATTCTCCAAACTGATTGTCATCTGTAGGGCTACTGAAATATAAGAAAATATTACTAAAAATGATTGTGACAGCAAAAATGATCTTTGTTTAGAAAAATGCCATTCAGTTTTTATTTTGTGGATTGAATTGCCTGAATGTTTTGTTTTCTTTTACTTAGTTTTTTTTTTTTATATATATATTCCTATTGTAATGGATGAAATTAACATTTAAAAGTCAGGCAGACTAAATACAATCAGAGTAAAATTAAAAATGACACATTTTTCAACCCTCTCTCTCTCTCTCTCTCTCTCTATATATATACGTATAATTTAATTGGCCAAATAAATAAATAAATAATAATATGAAAAGTCAGGCAGACTGAATATAGTCTGAGTGAAATTAAAAACTGCACATTTTCAACCTTATATATAATTAAATTTTATACACATATTAATAACATTATAATTTATTTATATATATATATATATATATATATATATATATGTGTGTGTGTGAATTTTGAAATCTTATATGTAATTAAAAATAGAGTCTGAGTAAAATTAAAACCTACACATTTTTCACAGTAAGTGCATTTTGGTATCTATTATTTCTTCTTTTAATGTTGCAGTTTTACACTTAATGAAATTAATTTTAAAAATAGCTGTTTTTTATAGTCATATATAATAGGCAATTACAGTTTATATATATATACGTTTGTTTTGTTGTTGTTTTTTCAGTTTTCATGCCATTTTTCTGCGACATGAAATCACACATCTGTATAATTTTCCATGTTGATGGTGCAGAATACTGTAGCTGTAGGTGGGCGTGTACTACGTCGCGAGGACACGCCCATTTCCAGCACGCTTCATCATTCCACTCACTGCTGCTGTTCTGGAATGGGCGGGTATATAAACATGGACGAGAAACAGGTAGGTATAATCGTTCTGAGAGTTTTCACAGAGACACTGAACCGAAATCTTTAGCAATGCCCCTCAACACATGCGAATTCCAGCTGCTGTTTCTGCTCTGCGTTTTGATAAAAAGCTGTCATGCATTCAAAAACGATGCCACTGAAGAGTTTTATGGGCACGTGGTCGCATCATCTCACCAGACTGCAAATAATGCCTCTTTAAATCGAGCGCGCAACGGAGGAAGACGAACGGAGAGCCGACACCAAACCGGTACGTTTACCTTTAAGTATTTACTCATGCTTTTATACTTTTGTAGACTTTATATCTTTAATAACATTGCAAGATTCAAATCTTGCTCACAGATATTTTAAAAAACATAACTGACTCCAGTGATATTGCATTAAACAAGTCTGAAACATCTGTGTAACACCATGCAACCTGCCTGAGCATCTAACTATCTACTTATATTTCTATCAGTTCTTTTCTCTTTAACCTTAAAGCGTAAAGCTGATTTAAACTCTCAGACTACTGTAGAAGTTACTTAAAGTATCATATAATTCCTTCCCCATTCACTGATTTTTAAAGTATGGATTTTTCTTTTGCAGAACAGCAAGAGGTGGGTTGCAGGGAGCTGAGGTCCACTAAATACATATCTGATGGCCAGTGCACCAGCCTGAATCCCGTGAAGGAGTTAGTGTGTGCTGGAGAATGTCTACCCACCCACCTGCTGCCCAACTGGATTGGTGGAGGTCATTACTGGAGCAGACGGGATGCCCAGGAGTGGCGCTGCGTCACTGAACGTACACGCATCCAGCGCATTAAACTCCAGTGCCAGGATGGCAGCACACGCACCTACAAGATCACCGCCGTCACATCCTGCACCTGCAAGAGATACACACGCCAAAACAACGAGTCCTCTCATGCACCTCAGAGTCCCTCGAAGGATCATCCGCTGCAGAACCCCAAGAAGAAAAAAAGCAAAAATAAAAACTCAAAGCTTAATGCTAAAAATGAGTAAATATTAGAGCCTCTGGTTTGTTGAGGATGAGCCATACTAGCGCAGATTTGACCAACGCAGCCCTGTACTTGGAAGGAAAGTGACTTTGAACTACAATGACTCTGACTTGGACTGCAACAAGATGTACAGTTCTTTAATATTTTCAGATGTGGATTCTTTCATGACTGTGTATGAGTGAGAGTATATGCACTTTTTGAGTGTAATATGGTAATGTTTTTTTATATATATAAATAACCTGATTACATAAAGCAATTATGTATACTATTACATATGACAGATGAAAGTTATAGGATAGTTCACCAAAAAATGAAAATAATGTCATCATTTACTCACCTTCAATTTGATCTAAACCTGTATGAGTTTTATTTTTCTGGTGAACACAAAAAGAAGAATGTATGTAACCAAACAGTTGCCGGTAGCTATTGAAATACTATGGAAGGCAACTGTTTGGTTACCAACATTCTTCCAAATATCTTCTTTTGTGTTCAACAGAAAAAATAGGGTAAGTAAATAATAATACAATTATTATTAATAATACAAACTTTTCTTTAAGAACTGAGTGATTGCTACAGCTATGTAAATATTTGCATTTCCTATGTAGTCGTTTTTAATAGAATTGCATTCATATATTTTTATAGAATTGTTTTATGAAAATTTCAAGTTGACATTTATACAATTGAATACCCATTTATGCAATAAATTAAGTAGTTTACTTATGCTGGTTTGTTTCATTTTGTTCACCGAGTCCACTGTAGCTAAAGGCCATGTTGTAGAATTTCACAAACCAACAGAAACTATGTAACAAATAGGGAATTAGTTCAAGAAGCGAGTTCTTTCTCACTATGTTTGGAACTCTATGCTGCATTGTTGTAAAGGGCTGCCCTCACCTGCAGGCACATCAGCTACTTTTTGGCGGCAACATGTTAAAGCTGCTTCATTGTATCCCGTATCTTTTCACTCTGCCATTCTGATAGTCGTGTTGTCGTGCCTGAGGTTATATTCCCAAGTTGTGAATCAGATTCCTTGTGTTATGAATCCAGGAATCCTGAGGAAGGTGACACTGCACAGGTTACATTGCAAGTCACTGGAAGATGAGATACTTTGGCGATCCTGTAGAAACAGCAATAAAAGAAAGTGTGAAGCAAACTTTGAGTAATCGAGAAAATGCTTTTCAGTTTTGTAAGCTAGATGCATCAGAAAGTCAGCGAACGGACTATGGGCGGACCTGGGCGTGCTGTCTGAGATAAAATGAGGTTAAGAAACTAAGGCAGGTAATATCATGAGTCTAACGGAAGACGTCTGTCTGATGTCTTTGGTGTGTTGACAGGTGCACTCAGAAACTGGTGCTTTTGTCTGTGTTGATTCTCCATCTCTATAATTATTCCTGACAACGGATTCACCTCTAGAGAGTTTGAGATGCAGGGACCACCTGCTGTTATTTATAAGCTCAATTACCAAACACATTCCCTAAAGAGAGGGCTGCTCTGATCCACAAAACTCAGCATACTCCCACATACTGTGGTATTCAAACACACGCTATCCGTTGGTAATGTGTTATTTGTTTACTCAAGATTCTGAGCAGAGAACACACTTCATTGCCTTTGCCAAAGTTTGCAAGGTTAGTTGCGTATAGGGTGGAGACTTGGTTCTGTGCATCATTTGTCGAATGGATTTTGAGATGTGAAGGCAGATGAACGTGAGCTTAAACTAAATGATTGGAAAAATCTGGCATATGTCGCTAGAGAGAAGTCTTGTCATTTCACTAGAAGATGCAGTGGTGACACTTTAATTAAACATCAGCCAAAACATAAAAAAGAATAAGAAACACAATCGTGATTTGCTCACAATAAACTGTGTTTAGAAAACAGATGGTTGAATTTTCATGGCTTTTATTCAGGATATTGAAAGAAAGTTTAAGTAAACTACATTCACAAGTAGAGCTCTGCTTTGAGTTACTGTGAAATGATCAGAATGTATTACTTGGGCATAAAAGTGTATTACAAAATCTACACTCATTTTTCTGTACAAGCAGCTGCTGTTACTGTTTTTAATACATTTTCTGTGGCTATACCATGGATTCCCAAATCCAAGTTTTGTCAGTCAAACTCGTTTGACCTTTTTATATTTGTATTTTACCCTTGTCGCGAAGGAACAAATCTCATTGGTTCTGTTAATTCAACAGTTCAAGAAAAAAAACTAAATCCTCTCCAATTTACACACCATTTAATTTGTTTCTTCTCACATGGTTTCATCACCCCATATAGTTTTATGTTGCTGTGCATCATTTCACAACAGTTGTTAGTTCTCAACAAACTGTCATTGTTTAAACCATACACTTATAATCATATACTGTACCATACAGCCCTGGGCAGTGCTTAACTTCATCTAATTCCTGCACCAAGTGACGTATAACTCACTCTGTCAACACAGTGCAATGTGCCAAAATAGCCGTAACTCCACCTCACCTATGGTTTGGACCATTACCATAAACAACACAGCAACCTCACAGTCACACAACTTAGATATAAGCTAAAACTAAATGTCTGTGTCAGTGCTGCCTTAAAATTTTACTTTGTGTCAACTTGAAATAGTAGTTGTTTAAATAGAACATATGTTTGGACCAAACTACTAAATTGAGCATATAGTGTCTTTTACATGATGTATTGTACAATCATGAATTGAATGTTGTCTGCCTAAACCAACACACAATAATGTTATATTTATTGTGAGCATGCATTGCAGTAATGTCATCAGCTGCTTTAAATGCTTAAGTGCTTTAAAAGAATAGCTCCTAAAAAAAGTCAATTTGCTAATCCAAGATGTAGATGGGTTTCAGAACAGATTTGGAGAGATTTAGCATTACATAAGTTGCTCACCAGTGGATCCTCTGCAGTGAATGGGTGTAGTCCAAACTGCTGATAAAAACGTGACAATAATTCACAAGTAGTCCACACAACTCCAGTCCATTAGTTAATGACTAATGACTGATAAAAAAAAACAACCTACATCTTAAAATTTTGAGCTTTTTGGGGTATTCCTTTAATTGTAGATCAATACTGATTGTCTTTTTCATTCACCATCAGAAAAAAAAAGTAGTTTTTGAAAGGAGAATATTGTACAAAGTTTTTTTTCCGTGATTTAACCCAGCAGAGCACACCTGTGAGACGCCTAATCAAGGCATATTTGACTCTTCCTCTCAGCTCTGGTTCTATGCATGTAGTAACAATTCTCACAGTAATGATGCACAATTAATCATGATAAACTCTCTAGTTATAACCAGGAAGAGTGCCAGGCAGGATCTCAGAGAGGAAAGTTCATCTAATACTAATCCTTCCTTTAACTAGCCCTCTAAGATCCAGTTCAATAAAGAGTCAGTTTGTACCGTGTGAATGTAAGAAAATCTACTGGACTGGACTAAATAAGACAACCACATTTGCTTTGTTGAAAAATATTAACTCACAAAGCTACAGTATAGCCCACAGCAATGAGTTGCAACGACAGGTCTTTACCTAAGTTGGAGATGTTGATGATTTTACCGCATGTCTTTTTAAGCGCAAAGCAAAACAAAGTTTTTTGAGATGTCTCAAGGGCAGGACTTTGTGTACCTCCAACTTTCTTGTTACCACAGCAGCCTTGTAATGTCACATTTATACCACCATCTGCAAAGCTTTTCATGTAGAGGTCAACAAATGTCACTTGCATTGTATCATATTTAAGAGCAGCTGATGCAGCTTAGCCCATCCACTCACAGACATGAGAGGAAAAGCGTCCGAACACCGTCACACCTGTTTTTCATTCAACCAAGATGCTCTTGAGAGATGGATTCATCCTCCAGCTAACCCATCTTGAGTAAAACAAAGACCCTCAGTGTTTCTGGGGCCCCTTGTTTCTATGTTAATACATCCAATTATGAAACTGTTACTGTTATTTGAGTTTGGGCTTCGTAGGAGCAGAAACAGAATGAAGTAAAAATGACAGTTGGAATGTTAAGCACCGAGATGCGAAATCTGAGTAAACAATGAACTGGAAACTGGACTGGTCTTAGAAACACTGCGTGCAGTTTGGTAAGTTGTAATGAATGGATAAAAGACGGCAATACAGGTAGCTTGTTAAGGAAAGAACAACATGAACTAAAGGTTTAGATAGGGTACGGTGATTTTATTTAATTTGGCAAGCAGCGATGCTACATTCCACTGTGTTTTCCCTGCCCTTTTCATTATGTTATTGACATTGATCTGTTTATATTTTTACAGGCATGTCTCAGCCGAGAGCAGCATGAGGATAGGAACAAACCTGCTGAACACTAATGTCTTAGCCGTGTGACATATTAAATAAACAATTAATCTTTATTGATGTATCTGATACATATCTGTGATTTTTTAAAAGCTGCAAAACAGAAGCCGCTTCATACAACAAACCAAAACTATTTTTTTTCTGGTTTATTTAGTTATTTGTAGGACTATAATTCAATTAAACATTTTAATCACTTTAATTAGGCTACATGACTCGTTGTTACACGATGCTCTGAAATGCTTGATTCTGATTGGTCATTCACACCATTTAGCCGTCTGATATTTCCTAATATTTACCTTCGAGCTTAGCAACGCTGTATCAATATGAAAGCCTGTTTCCAGCACTGAATAAAAAGGAAAAAATTATTCAGACTTTTATCTCACAATTACGTGATACAAACTCGCAATTCTGCCTTTTTTTCTCAGAATTGCGAGTTATAAAGTCACAATTGCATGATACAAAGTCACAATTGTGAGTTATAAAGTCAGAATTTCGAGATATAGTCAGAATTGCGAGATATAAGAATCAGAATTCTGAGAACACTGTCACGGTGGTACTCACACATATTGTACAAAGGCACGGATCTTGCAGAAAAACAGGAACTTTAATAATCAAAGTAAACTGGTACAACGTACACGTAAGGAAGACACTTAAAGACTGACACAGAGGGTAGAAACACAGACGCTTAAATGCACACACTAATGAGGACATAACTAAGGACACCTGGGGAAGACAGCTGGGAGTACATCAACTAATAATCACATGGACACGGGAAATACCAAACATGGGCAGGGGCAGACACATGAGGAGCAAGGCACAAGGCACACTAAACACAAAGTCTGACATCACCTCCCCCTCCCGGAAGGTGCGTCCTCCCACCAAGAAACATCTCAAGGGGAGGGGGGTGGGCGTCCTGGAGGCCGTACAGGGCAGAGTCTCTAGGTGCCTCCAGGACGGCATCGTAGACTCGGTAGGCCATGGCGGATCAGGAGCCTTGGGAGGCCATGGCGGATCTGGAGCTGCCTGCGGCTGTGGTGACTCGAGGGCTGCCTGCGGCTGCTGCCCCCCCCCAAAAGTTTTCTTGGGGAAACTTCCCTCTTCTCTGGGCTGTTGCTCTTGCAGCGTGCACTCCGGGGAACGCTCTTGCAGCGCGCACTCCGGGGAACGCTCTTGCAGCGTGCACTCCGGGGAACGCTCTTGCAGCGCAGACTCCGGAGGGCGCTCTTTCAGCGCGTGCTCAGGGAAGGGATCTGGGATTGGCCCTTCTGGCCGTGAATCAGGAACTGGAATCGGGAACGGCTCTCCTGGCCGCAACACTGGAACTGGATTCGAGATCGGCACTGCTGGCCGTGACCTAGGGGGTGGAATCGGGAACGGCTCTCCTGGCCGTAATCTGGGGGCTGGAATCGGAATCGGCACTCCTGGTCGAGATCTGGGGGCTGGAATCGGGATCGGTGCTACCAGCTGAAACTCTGGGTCTGGACTCGGGAACGGCACTCCTGGCCGTAACTCTGGAACTGGACTCGGGAACAGCACTCCTGGCCGTAACTCTGGAACTGGACTCGGGAACGGCACTCCTGGCCGTAACTCTGGAACTGGATCGGGGAATTGTGGATCGGAATCCACGGGGATTAGAGTTGGCAGATCGGACCACAAATCAATTTTGGGACCTGGGCCATGTGAACTGGAATCTGAGGAAATCTGGATTTGCCGTTGGGGAGTTGGCATTGATTTGCCTCCATATAGTGAAGTTTTTTGTGGTGCTGATACTAATTTGCCTCCATATAGGGAAGTTCTTTTGGGTGCTGATATTAACTTGCCTCTATATGGCGCCGCTTTCGGGAGTGGATTCCGCCGCACGGTGAGGCACGAGCCGGGCATCAGAGGACAGCCTCCTGGCCGTTGCTTGTGCCTGTCATGAGCCGGGTTTGACTTTCTTGTTGTTTTTTTTCCTGTGTCTATGTTTTGCGTCTAGTCTGTGTTCAGCTGTAGCTCGTTTGGATCGGCACTCCCTGCAGATTGTCTCGGCACCTGCTGCCGCTTTACGCTGATTGGCGTCTCTATTTTTCCTCATCTGTCCTGCCTGTCTTTGTCGGATGATTGTGAAAGTGAGAGAACGTATCTTTTGTCTGGCTAACCTGCTTACCCCGTTAGAAGAGGCCTGAGTCTCTCTTTGGAAAGGACTCCGGCTGCGGAGAGCGCGCTGCCTCGCCAGTCACTTTTGTTCCACGGATTGTGGCTACTCCGAGTTCCAGACTGGTCTACAAGATTGTTTTTTTGTTTGGGGTTTATTTTTAGT